>JANIJF010000008.1:5156102-5168775 GCA_024520955.1 Erythroxylum bequaertii
TGGGGAGCACCGGTCCTATTGGTTAAGAAGAAGGATGGGAACTCTAATCGTAAAGAAATTTAAAAATTTTAAATTAAAAAGTTATGTTTAGTATTATTGTTCAGAACTAATTGATTAGATAATATTTATCATTTAATTTTAAATTAATAATTATCATTAAAAAAAACTTCAATGAAGACAAAAGGGAGGTTCCCATGATAGGTACCGATAAGTGATGAAGGGACATCGGCCTCACTTATAAGGCGCACAAATGTTTGACCTTTACCAAACGAATTGTCAGGCTTGTGGCTGTCAAATCTGCAGACCCTTTTCAGTTTTAGCTCTGTGGAAAGCAACTGCCATAAGTCCATAGCATAACATCTGTACCAAGTGCCCAGATAAGACCGCGAAACTTGCGACGTTTTTGTCACTTCCACCACGCCCAAGTACGATTGCACACCACTTTGCGGTTTTTACGCTTCGGCTTGATACTCGTTTCAAGTTCACCAAGAGCTATTCCAAGTGCTATAGGCCCAAAAAGCCTCAAGAAAGAAAAAGGGAAAGCTAATATTGCTTCTATCAACTTCAACTGAAGCTTAATACATTGATTTTGATCTTAATTAAGTCAATGTTCATTGTTACCAACAACCATTGATTATCTTTCTTTGTATTGATAATTACTCTTTCATTTTATCCTGCCGCTTATTTGATATTGGAATCCAACAATCAATGTTACACTATTTAACTTTTTCAATAAGTGGTTCAAACAGTGAGCGAAGTTTTCCTGAACATTTTGGATGTCACTAATATAAATTCTTAGTAGGACTTTAAAATATTTCTTAGTTTATATTAAAAGTCCTAATTATTATTTGATTCGAATCGGTTAGTTAACTTGAAATTATGAGTTAATTAAAATATTTCTTCGATACATATTTTAAAAAATCAATCTCCACTTTAGAGATAAAAAATTTTAAAATACAAAGCATAAATCTAAAATGGGGCCAAAGAATAAAATATATGATGCAGAACAGAACCAAAGAACTCGAGATGAATTTAACGGCATCATATTGATACTAAATCTCGTAAGAGTTAGGAGCCACCAAAGATAATTTGTACACATTAGTGGCAAATGGGAATCTAAGGATCCACCAAAACTTGTTAAGATCTTGGCATTAATTAAAAAGAAGCTGCCACAATAATCAATCAACTATATTTACATATCACCTATTTGAAGCTAAAAGCCAGAAGTTTAAATTGCATCACACTAACAATAACAGACGCCACCTAGCTAGCTAGAATCTTTGCCACACTGTGATTATTACTAAAAAGGGGTCTCCTGAAACATAGCAGAGAGCTTCTCTTTTCACGATTAAGCAAAGGAATTTGCGGAGAATGCTTCAAGAAAATTGATCCAAGTATCATCTTCGTCCTCTTCTTCTTCTTCCCGGCATGGAATATTGTTCCACTGGAGAAGCTGAGGATTTTTCTCAATCTCATCGTTCCTCGCAAACCTTCCTCTGATGCGTGGCCTGCTGTCTGCCAACGTTTTTCTGCAGGCGTACTGAGTTTTCAAGTCATCGGTTAGGCAAATGCTTGGGAAGGTTAAACCAAGATATTTGCTTTACATGCTTTATTAGAGCATATTCTTTAAACTGCATGCGAATGATTATATCTATTATATACTTGACGACCTATCATTAATTACTACTTTAGCAGTTTCATGTACACGGGTCAAACTTTTCATATATAAAAGTTATAGTACAAGAAGCTTTCTTATCATGATTGTTTCAAGGAAAGAAAAGGAAAAAATTATACAGTAAGGAGAAACAACAAAGGGGAAGGTGAAATACAACCGCCTTTATTCTTCTTTTTTTTAAGTGCTATGAAACAAGCCCTAAAATCTTTATAAAATCCTCCGCTACTTAAAAGAGATGCTTTGAATGATGATCCAATAGATCATTATCCCATTAAACATGAAAATACACGTTTTGAGGTAATCAAATCAAGCGCTAAGAATGGTGTCTAATTTTTATTAGTTTTTATATACAATTTTTTCTTTGGAAACACAAAATAATGACATTTGTTCCTATGTTATGTCGCTTCATATGAGCACTCCAATAAATTAAAGCAACTATTTCAATTTCTAATCCTATAGTAGTTTGAATGAAAGTTGGATTTGACATAAAGTATTTGCAGCTGAGTGAGCATGAGCAAAAAGCCACTTGTAAAAGTCATGTTAGAACTTGTATGTGTACATAAATGCGAGAAAGTAGGCACATACACTAACATATACGGCTGCTGTTCATGATAATTGGAGTAATTATCAATTAAAAATATGATTTATCTTTGGTTAAATTTAGAGAAAGACCTTAATCTTCTTGGTGAAGTTCCTTTGGTTTCTCTTGCTTCTGTACCTCTCAATCCTCTCTTTCTTCTCCTCCGGACTGTACTTGCATGCCCTGCTCATACTCTCTATGATCACACTGCTCTCACTGGACAATGGGCTCTCTGACCTCTGATTATACTGCAAACAAATCACACCCGAGAGGAACTGTTAGAATTTATGTGCTGTAGTGAAAATTAATAATTGAATAATATCATTAGATTGTTACATATAATTCCCAAGTATGGATTGTCGTTGGAAGAATACTTTAGAAGTTTAAGATAAAACACATACGAAAAAAATTGATTAACCTGCAAATCACCAGTACTAAAGACCCTCCTAACAGAACTAGTCTCCATATCCAAAAACTCATGGGGAGACGTGAAATGGGAATGGTAACCATTCTTGTGAAGGGAATGGCTACTAATGCTCCTCTGAATCAAGCAGCTCGAACCTTGAGTCGTCCCGCAACTCCCGAGCGAACTTGGAGAGCCATAGCTACTGCAACCACTAGTAGTAGTGCTACTCTGACCGCCACCACCACCCACCAGCTCCATGCCAGAAAGTTGGTCAGGAATGATCAAATGGGCAGGTGGGAGTAGTGACAACGGAGCCGACGAGAAGGCATGTGGTGGTGGCGGTGTAACGTCGGGAGACGGCGGGGAGAGGTGGCCGTGCAGAAAGCAGTCGGCGCGTGGAAATGCGGTGAAAGTGTGATCGTACATAGGGGCGTGGTAGTCGTTGAAGGAATTGTGTTGTGTTCTAATATAAGAAGAGAGACGCAAACACTATGTATGAAAATAAGAGGAAGAGGGAAGCTTATTTATGTATGTATGTGTGTGCTGGTATGGAGCAGTACTTACCGAGCAGTCGAAGCCCACGACAAGTGGGAGAGGAGAAGAAATCAAAAGAACAACCTAAGAATCTGCTTGCTGACGTGGACAATGATGTCATTTTTATTCAGCGTCAGAGTGCGTTGACCTATCTCTTTTTTCGCTTTATTTTCCAATTTTCTTTCTAATCTTCTTCTTAAATCTGAACTCTTAATTTTATTTTATATATCAGGATTAATGTCTTCCCTACTACCTCGAAAATTATTACTTTTAATTAATATGAACTCCACTGCTATTTAAGCCTGTTGTTGGCAGATATTAGGAGCTTTGTAGGTATATATGACCCGATACTAAAATGAGCTCGTAAAATATAATTTATAATTAACATAAACTCTTATTTGTTGTTGTAGTATTAATGCAAACTTATGTGTTTATAATTTATACATACATGAGGGACTTACACAATACTTTGCGCATTTTGCCATTTTCAATAGGGTGGAATGCCAAATAACAATAGTTCAATATCATCTAGTCCAATCCAACCAAGTTTACAGGGGCCGTTGGAGCTATAATTCCACCCTAGATGTAAATGGAATAACTTCAGTGGGATGTTAAATTTGCACTTAAATACTTCCAGTCAAAAAGATTACGAAAGTACAGCAGTTAATATTTCTTACTTCATGCAAAGTCTCTTCGTGTTCAATTTTTAGATTGAAAATAATAGTTATTAGTAAAAATATATACATTTAAATCCCAAAAATATAGTTTTCATTGTGATACTGTTATTGTGGGAAATATCAATTGTCTATCTTTACTTCAATCTTTTATAAGAAAAGAATACATTGACGAAACATATAGCTTTTCTGTAACAGATTTTATTAACTTTGACAAGTGAACCAACTCGAGGAAGAAGCCATTCAAAGAACTGAAGATCGGCATTTGAATTAGTTTAGTGGCTGCCTACGATATAGTGTTTCACCTCTGGCTTTATAGGTTGCTGATGATCTGAACGAGGGACAACATGATCGTCAAAGAAACAAGCCTTCTTTTGAGAAATACTTTCTTGTTACGGTTGTGATCATTTTGAGACCCAATTGGAAAGTTAACTTTCCAAATTCCGTCAAACAATGAAGGTGTAGATCAAGTGGACACTTTCCAAATGGCCCTCAGTAGTAATTTTTCTTTGAAACAATTATACACTAATATTGCACCCTCCTTCTCAAGGAATAAAAATTTAAAAAAAATAAAGAAAAGACATTGTAAATAATATCACATATAAAAATGTTCCCAAATTGCATTTTGCAAAACATAGAAGAAGAGCCCACCACCACTTCCTGTTCCACCCCAAGTCCCTACAAGAGATAATTGTTTAAAGCTTCCATGTGGGAAGCATTTGTTCCAATCATTTATCTATAACTTATGGATTAGTCGCGAAGTGGAATTTTCTTAGGAGACAGAAACTACTAATTTATAACCTACCTTTAGTAGCGTGACATGATGCCTCTAATTAGGGAAGGTTGAGGTTGAGATTAACAAGTAAAACAAATTGTCTTATCATAGAAATGGAACTCACGTTCTGTTAATGCGTGACTAATAAGGTGCTAATTCAGATGGTAAAGCTTAGCTAGGTTTCACACGGAAGAATATTTGCGAACTTTTGACATTAATTAAACTGCTCAAGATTTGCTTTTATTTGTTCAATTGTAGTTGGAAGTCTCTCCCCGTAATCCACATATTATGTGGACTCCATATTTCTGTAGACTGTTATTTTATATTTTAGAAAAGTGTTTATGTATTATATATATAATTCATATTCAATTCTTAGTATTAGAGTATATTACCTTACAATTACCAATGATTAAAAAATTAATTGATTAAGTCGATTCGATTGTAAAAATATTGAACCGTCTTGAATTTTAACTTTTAGGTTTGATTTACTTTAATAACTCAAAATCAATTTATTAATTAATTAGTCAATTTTTATAAATTAACAAATTTTTATAAACCAAAATAAATCAATTAATATTTATTTAATAACCTTTTTTAGTTAAATTTCAAATTCTGAGATAGATAAGGACAATATCTTTTAATCATATTTTAAATTCTTTAATTTATTTAACTTCCAATTTTATGATGGTTAATTAAACTTTTTAAATCTTAAATTTTTTGTCTTATCGATTTAACTTCTATTCCAATTTTTATATCATTTACATTTATAATTAATAATTATTGATAATACCTGGCATTACAATTAATTTTTTATTTTTGATATTACATATAGATTATTGTGAAAAATATGACGATACAAATCGATTGTTATAAGAGAGCCGAACCAACCCAGTTTAAGACTTGGAATCGTTGATGTTAATATTGCTGAAATTAAACCAGAAAAATCAGGAGACGAAATTGTTAACTAGCTAGTAAACAGTCGTGATTTGATCCATCTTTCTTATATGAGAGAATCTAAAGCATAGATGCTTGACTTATATGTTTCATAATGATAACACAGTTTGAAAAATATTTTCTGAAACTTCACAAGGTCTCTGAATATTCGCCATGAAAGAGAGATCGAATGGGGGGACCCCATGAGCAACTTCACGAGTAGGTCCATGAGAATCATCCATATCACTTCAAAAAGGAGTATCTGTTTCTTGAAAGACCTCAAAGCCACTAAAATTTCATAGCCATGGACGACTCTGTTCTCCAATTGGTGTGAAATCTAAACTGGAAGATATCCTTCAAACGTTTCGGTATCGGTTTGTCAATGACCAGAAACTACCTCTAGAATGAAGTGAGATTGGAAACCAACATCAACTTATTACACTTTGGCAACGGCAATTTCCAGCCACATAGTCCAAATTGAAGCACCATCATTATTGTGCTTTGACGTGGCCTGTCAAATCCTCTTGTACATTTTACAGTTGGCTTTATTTATAAGACGTACAACTTGATAAGATTTGTGGTTTGATGGTAGAAGATGCTTGCAGCCATTTTACCAATGCCTAAATCTTGGCAATTTAATTTCTTCATTCCATCATTTTTTTCTCAGTGAAGTCATGTCCTATTCAAGCTTGAGAACAAGAAGACAATCATCATATAATATAATCTTATATACAAAAATTAAAAAAGATTAAAACACTTAAATTTTCTTAATAGTTTAAATTTTTTCCAAAAGGTTGATATTTAAAATTATCAAAAAAAACTTTTTCGAGCTTTGAATTTTTTAAAAGAAACTTATTTTCTTAAAATTTAATCAAAAAGTAAAATACATATAATATGAATATTAAACATAGATTAATTAAATTTCACTAATACAATAACTTAACTCAACTTTTAAATTTAACCGAATGAATTAGGTTTGATTTAAATTAATAATTAAAGATAATTATAATAAATTATTTATTTGTGGTATATTTAACTATTTCAGTTTAAGTTTAATAATTTTGTTGAACTGTCATATACATAAGATTTAATTAGTTCATTTCTAATATTTATATTATATGTATTTTGTCTTTATTTTTATCTTAAGTGTAAAATAATGAATTTTTAAAAACTGACAACTAATTTTTTTTCAAGAATCTTAAAGATTAAGAGATGTTTCATGATTTCTTAAACTATAAAAAAAGTTTATGTTTTTTACCTTAAAAAAATGGTTCTAGGGTATAACTTCATTGACAAGTACGTTTCTCTTTGAAAGAACATACTTCATTTCTTGACCTAATCTTTTATATTTATCAAACAAGTTAGATATCGTTGACAATATGCTTATAATATTAGAAATATATATAGAGTCGAAGCTCATGCTTCAGTCTCGGCATAGTATGATTATCTGTGCGAGTTTTTTTTTAATGAAGATAAGCTTTTTAAATATACGCCATTAATTACAGCCACAATCTTCAAACTTGAGTTTCGGTGTAAAATGGAAACAATCATAATTCGACATGCATGATTGGTACTATGAGTGCCTTAATTCAATGGTAGGGTGGGGTCGATCGGATCTTACAAAACGCAACTGTAGTGTGAGACATTCGACCAACCTGCGATTAAGACAAAATAGGATCTAGAAAAACTAGTTATTCTTTTTAGCAATAATAACCTAATTCTAAGTCTTGTGTGATTTGAACCAGTCTCGAATCAAATGTACTTGGGTATGAGTAACGTGTTCATATCCGTCTAAAACTCGTCTACTTAGGAATATAATATTGAATAGTTACTACAACTCACGTAAAATCAACTGTTTTGTTAAAGTTTTAAAACTACCAAGTTAGTGGTGGATAAATATTGAATATAAAAGTGGATTGTTATAGATTTTTAATTTCCATTACGGCACGCTGATGATTCAAACCGTAAGTTTACCTAGCATGACAGAAAAAAACCAACTTAAAGAAAATGAAGAAATAGGGGAAAAAAAGGATGCAACTTGAGTAGCCAACTTCAACTAGGGTATGAAGACTAACGAAACCCATATAATCCTTCAAGGGAATGATGCTCTCTTGCTCTCTCACCTCTGTGAGGGAGAACGTGGAAAGAAAATAAGAAGGTGGGGTTTGGTTCAAGATGAAAAAGGAAAAAAGAGTTTGATGAGACTATAAGATAATGATATTGGCAGCGACCCAATTGGGTGCTATACAGGGGTGTGTTGGGGCAACATAAATGCACGTTAAATGGGATCAACATTTCAATCACAAACAGTTTTCACCACTAGAATGAGTGATTCCGTGAACATGTGGTCAATCTGCTATCACCCCTCATAAAGCCTCCCTAACACCTCCTCACAATTGAAATGTCATCCTCAAATCAGTTTATTTTTTCTTTTTACAAAGAAAAAGTAAGTTTTACTACGATGAGAAAGAAAACTTGGGCATGGCTTTCCTTAAATCGTAAAGGGTTGGACTTCAAAAAGGATCTGATATTCACCCTAGCTCGGAAAAGTCAACTCACTGTCTCTAACGGTTTTTAAAAGAGAAAGTTGAAAAAGAATTAACTCCAATAATGTACTCAGGTACGTCGTCCTCTAAGAGCATGTATTATAACTAAAAGAGTTAATTACACTTCTATTCAAGATAACAATACAATATTAAATAAAAGTTAGAGATAAATTAATTATGAATTAATTAAATAATTTATTTTATTTTATTAATCTCTTAAGGTCCTTTTATGGCTTTGATCAGGTTTAGAAGCAGAAACAAATGTGAGTTCTAGTATATATGCAAGATGCTTAGTACAGAGGACACTAGATGTCTTCGCACAAAAGACAAATTCTTATGGTTCCAATTATCTAATCTTCTCTAGATTTTCTTAAATAAGAATAAACATTCAGTGTAGGTTAGTTTAGATGTACTTACAGGGATGCCTAAGGATTTTATAAGGACTACTGAAGGTTGAAACTCGTCTAGGAACTGATCATATTAACAATATCCTCATTTTCGGAGAGAGCAGTAACTTTTTTTAGAGTTGAAAATTTGAAATTACGTAATTTCGTAAAAATTTAGTTCTACCGTAGTTGCTTTGAAGTGTATCTGTAATTGCTTGATATAAAGCAACGATATCAGCAATTTATAAATTTTCTAGCAAAATGATAACAGAAAAATTAAATAGATCAATATCCGATATTTGGTAACACATTTCAGCACATTTTGTTTATGTCTGCGAGACCCTTACTTAGCTTAAACAATTTTCACTTGTGATACAACAATAGTTTTACTTAAGATATTTTAGAGCCAACTCATTCTATTCTTAATTCTATCTCTCATCCTCACAACTCTTGAAAGTAAATCACTCCTAATAACATGATTAGCTCGTGCTAACTTTAACAAAAGATTTTCTCAATAATGCACGATAATAAAGATGAAAATAAAACAACTCAAGTGATTGAAACAATAAAGAACATAAATAAAGACACTTAAGATAAAAAAAAAACTCCCTAAAAATTCAATTTCTTCAAACGAAAGATCGGAAAGTTGTCTATCAAGAAATTTGCTGTGAACCTTTGATAATGTCACCGAAATATCTCACACACAGCAACCACGGAAACTCAACAAAAATACTAACGTTTCATCACCAAAATGTAAAAAAAAAGGAATCGCAAACTCACGAAAATTGTTGGACGTTTTTCAGTCAAAAACCACACCAAATCAGCCTTACAAAAATCACGAAACAGGTAGAAAATTCAGCTGCCCAATAATAATGGATAGATCATGCAATATTCACAAAACAGAGAAAACACAATTGCTAAATGTTCATCAATTGAATAATTGCTTCGCCACTAAAACCCCATAAACATACAGCTGCACACAACCAAATTTCTGCGTATTGATCCTCTCAAAGAATTCATTAAGCAGCTGTCCAAAAATTCAAGTTAATGCGTGTAATACACAACACCAACAGATTACGCACATCACCAAAAATCAACTATCAAAGATAGCTCAAGGTCACCGAAAATACAGCTTCCAAATCACGTCTTCTTAACATTTTTCACTTAAAAACTATATCTTGATAGACCAGAAAATTCATGCCACCAATCAAGAAAACCCAGCCACACAAATCATCAATCGTACATATGTTTTATCACCGAAACATTGCAAACGTGGAGCTTCATCCCACAACTTTGAAACCTTCCCTTTCATAAAATTCTATTTCTGTCCTGGCAGGGTGCGCAGAGATAAGTGCAATGGACTCTTTAGTCTCGTCGCTATCGAAAAGCTTTAAGCAAGTCCCTTTGGCAGCAATCCCGTCAATGCTTGATTGCATTTTAGTATCCACTCACTTTTCTCCATCTTCCCTTTTCTCTTCGCTTCTTGATTCCTTCTCTGACCTTGTTAAGGTAAATTCTCCATCGTTGGTGAATGAACCATTAATAGGTTCAGTGAAAGCTGAGAATTATCTTTTTATATTGGGAGATTGCTTAGATGCATTTTGCTATACACTTAGCCACTCGTGTGGTGCTTTGTAGGATATCGTTGAGGACCAGAAGTTGGAGTGTACCCATGTTGCGGCAATGGTTGGTGCTCTTTGCCATCTCCTAAAAAAGCTTGGTGAGATGATCCTTTTCTTTATGTGGATTCTATTGTTACTGTATAGCTTGGCTAAATTGGCTCTCTGTCTTCATGTCGATTGAAATTCTCTTTAGGGACAAATCCGGATGCCCTGAAGTCATTTATCTGGAAATGCTTTGTTCCAATCATAAAGATGGTTCATCGATATGAGCATGAAATGCTGAGCCAGGTAAAGTTTTCAACTGTTGTCAAGTTTAATAGATTCTGCATTAACTGACTTAATATGCTTGTTGCTAACTGTCCCTTGTGTTGCTTTCTGTTCATTAATTTGAACTTAGGTTGCAGAGACACTAATTGATGTTGTGAAAGTGACAAACACATGGAATGTCTTGAAAGAAACCTTGGTACCTTTGTTCTTGAGATTAATTTGTCATTCTGTAGGTGAGTTTCAAAGTGCAGAGCCAGATGCCTATAAATGGAATTTGTGCTTAGATTGCCAAGGTTTTAGTGACACAATGAATGGTTTTGATTCGAGTGGACGCTCTTTGATATCCCTCTCTGGGTGCTTTTCGTTGCCAGTATTGTGCCATATTTTGGCATTAATACTTGATGCTTCTGTACAAAGTTTCTGTGCTGCTTCAAACCAAGGTTTAACTTTTGTGAATGGGAATGGGGACATAGAGAAGCTTTTTGGAGAGTTGCTTTGGGATCTTTGTATTATGAGTGAAAGAATGCTCTTACAATGTTTGGAGCACCGTTCTTGTGCTTTAAACTTTCTTCTTCCTGTCATTTTCAAGTCATTTGCTTCTCATGACTACTTGGAAATCTCAATTCAGGGAATGATTTTAACTCTTTCCAGGTATAATTCATCAAATTGCACACACCTGTAACTTAATTCTACATCCATTTTCTGTATTCTTCAATACTAACTCCATGTGGTTATAAACCAGAAATTTGTTTTTTAGGAAAATTTGGAAGTGTTGTAGATCACTGTTTTCTCTTGGACCATTAGAGAGAAGAGATGCCTATTGTGTGCTCTCCTTATACTTGTCCTTTACACCGTGTGGTGAAGGACGTGAAAATGCAAATGGAAATGTTGCAGAAATTGATTTGAAGATTGAAAGAGAGTTTTGGAGTGAAATTAAAAGGGGCCTGGTACATGAGCACCACCAAATTAGAGTTTTCTAATTCAACCATGATATATGAGTAAACTTTGTAGCTCAAAGTGATGTTGTGTCTTTCTTTAATTTTGTTCATGGGCTTGCTAGGTTGATGAGGAACGATTATTGAGGAAACAATCAATACATCTACTGAAAGCAACTCTACAACTAAAAGGGGGAAGTGAACACCTCACTGTTGTTTCAATGAAGAAACCACTAGAGACACATCTGATTCCTCGTGGCATGACTAGAAGGGAATTGTGGGCAAACAAAGAAGCTAAATCCCTTGGTGTAGGCAAACTTTGTGATTATGGCGATTCTCAATTGAACAATTTACAGCAATGGGAGGCATTCATCCTCCTATATGAAATGCTTGAAGAGTATGGTACTCACCTGGTTGAAGCCGCATGGAACCACCAGGTAGTTCTATAATGATATTGAGTCTCTTATTGAGACATTTGACTTTGAATTGTGAAATAATTAAAAGGAAATCATACTTCTCAAAAGAACTTAAAGTTTGCATTAATATTGGAACTTCTTTGTTGTAAACTTAAGGAAAATGATCTACGTTCCTAAAAGTTTTAGTTGTTAGTGAATATAAAAGTTACTAGGTATTGATCATAATTTATACCTTAAAGAATATAAAACATAGACAAGTATCTTGCTGCCTTTATTGGTCTGAACCTATTTGCTACTTGGATGAAACGCATTATGCCAAAAAAAATAAAGCAATGGTACAAAGTTATGTTCTAAATCATCCATATGGCTGAATGCCTATATTTTAAGAACTGATATATTACATATTAGTTTGCTTTAACCCTTTATGCAAGCTTGGCAAAATAAGCCTGATTTAATTCGACCCTAAATCAGCAAGTTAGGCTTGTATTGACCAAGCGTTGGGTTGGGCTAGGCTCGAGTTAGGGTTGACCTAAAGCCTGACTCAAGTGGCTTGAAGGTTGGCTGGAATGGGTAGAACTCCTTCTCCAAAATGAAGAGGTATAAGATTATGTTTGAGTATGACTTGATGAAGTAGTATGATTGAAGTGTTTTAGCTTGATTTTGGATTGATTCTTGATGATTATTGTTGCATGGAATTGAAGAGTTTAGTGCTGCCAAATTGTGACTATTGGTCTAAGTGAATGTATGAATGATCTAGTGACTGATTTCTTGTCCATTTGGATACTTAGTGATGTGTTATTGGCATTGGAAGTGATAGGATCTAAACTTAGGAACAAAGCTGGAAAATTTGGTTTTGACCTAGTACACTGTTTTGATCATAACTAATTGTGTGGTTATGAAAATGAGGTGAGGTTTGTGCCAAAT
>JANIJF010000008.1:5223395-5233418 GCA_024520955.1 Erythroxylum bequaertii
GTATTTTTCATATAATATGTATAAATTTTATTATTTAATAAATTAAAAATATCTATAATTATATTATGACACAGAAATGATATATAGTAGATATATACTACAAATATTAAGTTAATGTGACTCTTTATGTTCAAAAACTTAATATTATCATATTTTTAAATGTAAACTAATATTATAAAATTAAACAAAGATTAAAAAGTTTAATTAATCCTTTTATTATATTCTTCCAAACTTTACTACAAAATTGTAAGAAAAAAAAACCAACTTTGAAAACAAACAAAGCAAAAGTAGAGAGTAAAGTGAAAGATAATATTATCATTAAACAAACAGCTAACCCAAATGTAACTAACCAATAAATCATTCACTAAATATATTAATAATTTTTTAAGATGGTCAAAAAGTTAACTTTTAATTAATAAATTAAAAAACAACTTATCAGTTGGTTGCCAAATACCCCCGTATTCTTCTTGTTGCTTAGCTAAATAGTTATCTTTTGATATTAGAAAGCAGGCAGGCACTGAGACACATAACAGAGCTGCTGAAACTTGAAAGTGCAAATTGCATGGGCAGTTTCTAAAACAACAGGTAACTTAAAGTACTCTATATATGCATGAAGTGTAATTATTTTTAAAAAAATCTACAATGGTATAGATGCAATTATTAAAAAAAAAATCTGCAATGGTATAGACAGTCGAGGTTTGTTATAGTACTCTATTTAAAATGGATGGATACTGTACTTCGTCTCGTTAAATCTTTACAATTTTCTGGTAGATTTAGGATTGTCCTGCTAATGACGGGAACTTGTAAGTTCAAATGCAGGGAAGAAAACTTTTGGTACGAACATGTAAATGAAGCCAGTCTACTGTATCCAAAACAATGCCCTTTAGGCTTTTAATAACAGAACTTAGGCCGCACCTGAGCATATGTAGCTTGAGGACATTTTTCTCATTTCCACGTCGAACCTCCTTCACGCCTGGCTCAGTGCCAAAAACCTCTGCTCTTCCTGTCTCCATAAGAAATTTGTTTCTTACACTCTCAACCAAAGAGGAAAAATACAAGGAAATTTTCAAATCCATACACATGTGGCAAAATTCAGTGTCATCGGATGTGGCAGACAGAAAAGAGGCCATATTTGAATTTTATTCCTCAGTATCCCAAATTCATAAGGACAAGCCGTAGAGGGCCATGCAATGAGCAAAATTGTGACTTCATTAATGGAGTATCGAATTCCTACTTGCTTGGCTGCCCAACTGACTATTTTGCATACTTCAAAAGAAGCATGAACTATATATCAAAATTACCATAATATGACAAGAAACATTATCTATGGGATACAAGATCATAATATAAACCTCCTATACTAAAAACATAGTTTGAATCTCCATATGATTTCTTAACTATTGTATGGTTGTGCATCAGGACCGATATACACGTGCCAGTCTTGTGAGTGCCACCGTCATGAGAAAGAATTCGCCAGGCGTTTAGTATATGGACTTCCAAGCCCTGTAAAATTAGCCACATATTCTTAGTCAGAAAGCACCAGAGCACCAAGAACAAAAGCATCACTGCCTAGCTTAACTATGAAACCAAATTACAGGCATATACTATGCGCCAAGGAACAAAACATTTTGCAGTAACTTGACGCCTCTGAAACAAGTTAAATTAACAGTTAGGCCCCCACCACATAAGAATTAACAGAAAACTAACTAAAATGAGCTTGAATTAGCTTTTCTATCATTGAAAAAAAAATTTACCAAATAATCACAATCCCTTACAATCTCAGAGACATATGACATAAAAACAAACATGCAGTTTCCATAAATTAGAAAGCAAAAAGCACTCGTGTTGTTGTACTAAAGCTACCTGAAAGCTTCACAGCAAGCTTGCACTTAATAGTCCAACTGGCCTCTCTCTCCCGAATGTTTCATCTTCAAAATCATCATTTGTGGAATTTTCTTGACATAACAATTTATTCTCTTGTGTCGAATTCACACTAAGGGCCTCCCAAACCATGGAATTATCCCGTTGTATATCCCCTTGTTCAGACCCATGACTCACATCAACATTATCCTCACCGCTTTGTCTGGCATCTCCAAGTATCATATCTGTTCTTTTATCATCGTCAGCGCCCGAGGGCTCAACATTAAGATCAGACCCCAAATCAAATCCAGATTGATCACCTGTATTATTATGAAAAGCAACAGTAACAGTTCCTTGGTCAGATTGCTCGCTGAGATCTTTTTTCTGTCTCTTCCATTTCTTTGTAGAAGAAGTGCCATCATCTTCAAAATCTTCCTCTTCTCTCTCTCTATGCAAATAAACCCACAATTTTCTGTCCCCATCAAATTGCACACAAGGATCACGTTCATAATGTAAACGGTCCAAAGCCCCACTAACCACCTGATTTACTTGAGCATCAGACACATCTTCAACAATGTACTGAGAGTCTCTAATCAAAGTACAAACATCTGCTCTGGTGCCAATACTTCCAGGCAACCTGGCAGCTGCATCTCTCACAAGACAAAGAATTGTAACATGCGGTGGCCGGTCACGTTTCAGCATGAAATGGTCCCTTGCTTTTGAAGTTGGCTTACCACCACATCTTCTCAATGGAGCAACAATGGATTTTTTACCATCAGCAGCTGTGTATGAGAATGCTCTGTCAGGAATTGAGTACCTTAGAACCTCCTCCTTGCGGAAATAAGCCCTCACTTCTTCAGAACTTGGGCTGATAGTGTTGAGACTCTTCTGAGCTCTCAAGTCCCTGAACCTTTCTTTCTCATCCAGGTTACATTGCATTAATGCCAATGGGGGAGCAGGAAGACTTCCGATTTGCTGAAGAGTTTCTTGACCACATTTTAGCCAATTTGCAAAAGAATCAACCAATTTAACAAGCATTTTGTGGGGTAGGCACCAATATTCAGGAGATGTCACCTCCTCAACAGTTTCATGATCAGTTGAAGTATGAGAAAGTGGACCAATCCAGGACCAACTTTTTGTGGATTTTTCATACACAACAAGTGCCTTCCAACCCTTTGCTCCCAAAGGTGCAGATTTAGATGAAAAAATCTTGAGAACACCTCTGACCAAGTCATGAAGTGGCTCTTGGGTTTCAAGAATGCAGGGATCCCCAGGGTTCGACTGCACACGATTAACTATCTCTTGAACAGTAAGAGAAGGTGCATTCACTTCTGAAGGCTGTTTTGATTTATTTGCATCTGAATTATCGGGAGAAACAGCCACATTGTTCCCGTCTTCAGGGTTTCTATTCTGCTTTTCACTCAATTTGTCAACTTCCAAGGAATCTTCTGGAAACGGAGTAACCATTGCCATGCGAACTGCTGAAAGAAGATGTATAATAGAAAATGAGAAGTCAGTATGAACTGTAGGTGTTATTGGTGTATATGGCTTTTTCTGGGGTTTTGTTTCCAGCTCAACATCTACTGGGGCAGTCTCCGCAAAAGGAGGTTCAAAAGTTTCCACATCTGATGCAACCATCTCAACCTCTAATTTTCTTTTCCCCTTTTTCTTTGATGAAATGGACTCATCAAGTTGTTGAAGATTTGACTTGCTATTACCATTATCATACGTTCCACCCATGTCCATCATTTCATCCTTCACTTTCCTTTTCTTCGTCACTGAGTTGCACCCTAGCAATGAAGCCTCAGACCTATCACGTCTATCATGAGCATATGCTTCCAAGCGCTGTCCTTTCTTTCCCAATCTACCCTGCAGAGCACCACGTACAGACAATCTTGTCTCGATCAAATCCTCGTCAGCAGCCTCATCATGGCTGGCATCCCCTTTATGCTTCGTGTCAGAAGAGTAGGCCCTCAAAGAAGAGGTTGATAAACTTTCACCATATTCTCCTCGTAATTGGCCATTTCTGCTAAATCTGTGGATTAGTTTTCTATCAACATCATCCTGAAACTTACCCAAAACAAAGGGAGAGCTGTCATCAAAAGCTCTATTGGTAGAGCCATGCAATTGACTGCTATCTCGCATTTTACCCTTCTGCTTTGTTTTAGAAGAGTACTCGGGCAAATAGCCAAGCTCACCAAAGGTACCAGCTCTTTTGGACAAGTGCAAGCTTCCATCTAGAGCCAGTGAATTCTCCTGCATACCTTTTCTCACATAACTTCCCTTTTTACCATCAAGCCGAGTCTTCAACATTGAAGATCGAGAACCTTCCATCATACCACTGGCATAAACTGACTTGCTCCTCATCAAAGGATTGTCATCATCCTCCTCATCATATTGCTCGGACGAGTCTGATTCTGTTTCTTCGTTTTTCGTTTGCACCCTACTAGCTCTTAAAGTTCCTTTGTCAATCCTGCCATTTTGTACCGAGTTCCCTCTGATCTTCTCCTGCGATGCTTTCGCTTTCAGATCAGAGAGAAGAATTCTGTCATCAATCTGGGATGGGGGAGTTCTGTAACCTTTAAAATTAAGATCTGGGGATTCCCTCCCTGTCTTCCACTTTTTGTTTTTCATGTTCCAATCATCAGATTTAAAAGAAGAATCAACTGAGAATATCTGCCCCTGGTTTTGGCCAAGCCAAGTTTGCTCAGTATGTTCCAACAAATCAATTCGATTGCCTTTCAGTGGCAGGTCAGAAGCACGGCCTTTCTGAGACTTCATATGGTTTCCAATTGCAAATTCTCGAGACTTTTCAGGATACTTGGACTTTTTGGAAATCTCGAAAGTTCTCAAACTGGATGGTTTTTCTGTGAAAGGCTCTGATTCTAAAAGTTGATTTGCAGTCCTGCTCCTACCATAGACACGTAAATCAGTCTTTGAAGAGAACGGCAATCCTGTGAAACCATCATTGGCCAATTCATCACTTCTTGTGAGGGCATGCTTCTTTCCTGCTTTTCCAAGTCCAGCTTTCTCCACCATACCACCACGTACAGCATTCCGATCTCGATGGGCACCCATTCCATAAATTGGATCCCCAGCAATGTCATCATCATCAACATCGACATCATCATCATATCTAATCCGATCTCTTTGCCCCAATGCTGCATTTGAGTCATAGCCTAATAGCTTATTCTGTCGAGAGGCAGGGACACCTGACCCATATGACTTGGAACTCACATCCATACCATGGTAAACAGAAGTGCCCCGAGCCATTCTCTCCTTTGAGGAAGGAGCTTTCATCCCAGCCAACTTGAGGATACCCTTTGGATTCTTCTTCCCATACTTTGGGACTTCCAAACCCACTGAAGGCAACCGTGAAGGGTGTTCTAAATCATATGTACCATCACGACTAAGCTTGACTGCACTCTTTCTATCCTTGATGCTTTTTCCCCATACCCTGTCGCTCACTTCCTCTTTCTCCGGTGAATCACTCTCCAAATCTTCCTCCATCTTCTCATACATTAAACTCTTTTGACTTCTCATAATGTTGAGTACCCTAAGCTTCTCATCAATACTGTACCCCTTGCACTTATGCCAAGCATCTCTAATCTGACACAAATTGCTGACAATATTATTCTGGTGATTCCTCAAACAATGGTAATGCATCCTCTTCCTGAAGAAATTTAAACCTTCCCTGTAAAGGGCAACTCTTGGCTCACAGAACCCTCCCTTCAGCATCTCAAACAACTTCTTGATGGGACTGCCAAAATGGAAATTGGTCCCCTCAAAGAGATCCTTTAGGGTCCGCGCAAACATCTCCTGATCCATATCAGGTAAATACTTAGTAAGGCCAAATTTTTCCTCTTCCGTTAACACATCATTCCACACGTCAACAGACAACACGTCCTCCAAACCTGGAAGAGCATACAATTCAAAAGGAACACTACAAGTCACGTTTCCAACTTGGCAAAACTCAGCTCCAGTTTCCCCCAATTCCAGCAAGTCAAAGTCATCTGATCCCGCACCCGAATCCGCATCATCAAATTCATCATCATCATCATCATCATCGGATTCAACAGCAGGCACTCGTCTCGGGAGCTCCTCTTCATCACTCGACATAGTATCCCTACTATGCGGAGAGAGCTCTGAATCAAACCTCGAAACTCTGACACAGTTCTTCTCAATCGCCATCAACACATAATCGTTGAAAGCAGCACCCTAAGCAGCTACTAACACTCACCCAAGGTCACCAAATAGCTGACTGACAAATTACAGAACGCGCAATTCAAAACCCTAACGAAAACGAACACCCACAACAGAAAGTCTGAGAATTTGAACAAACCCAAACCAAGGAAAGCAACAAAAACTAAAAGAAATGGATCAAAATTGATAATAACAAAAGCAAAAGCCAAGACATTCAAGAAGAAAAGGCAAACACCCTAAACGAAATTGTACCTCGCCCGCGATAAATTGAGTTGGGGGCCTTCACTGGAGAGGCACATATATGTATTTGTTCATATATATACAGAGAGAGGGGTGCTAGAGAGATAAGTGAGTGGTTTTAATTTTAGGTGAATTGACAGAAACCCTAGGTGGGTAATGTATATAAAGATAATAAATTGGGAATAGAGACGGAGAGGGAAGAGAAGGACCAGGAAGGAGAAGGAGGGTGAAGAAGACGAAGCTGACGTGGAAGAGTCGAGGCCGTCCGATATAGTATAACGAAAAGACAAAAAAGGACAGATTGTGAGAGGGAAGGCGAAAAGGAAACGTGGAAACGAAGGATATGAGAAAGGAAAAAAATTGAGAGAAAAGATGGGGCTGGGATGAGTGAGTCGACTCAGTGAGTTGACTAGAAGCGGAAAGCGAGGAGAGAGTGATGGTTGATGACTCTCCCTGGGGATCCCAGGGAATTGATGATTGGATTTATTTTATTATAAGTATTATTGGATATTTCCATGCCGTTGGATCTCAGAAAAGTCTCTTCTAATTTTGTATTTTTGTCCCTATCCGTAATTTACTACGTCGTTTTCCTTCTCCTTCACTTGAGGGATAACGATTACTAATCCCAACCGTACTATGATTAAGAGTTGTATTGTAATCCCAACCGTACTATGATTAAGAGTTGTATTCAGGTTTACTGTGACTGAATTTTTTTCAGTAACTTGTTTGATTTAGTGGGTGCACATTAACATCATGTTATTTTAAAATAACATCATTTTAATATTTAATTTAATAATATTATTTTAATATTTAATTGAAGTTTTTCAAAATTTAAACTTAATTTTAATTTTTAGTCTGCAATTCCTAATTTTGACCCTCTTATATAGTTAAATTCATTTGACACTTCAACACTAATTATTTGATATAATAATATTGTTTATATGTGGAAAAGCCACTTAGCGTAATATTAAATTATAAATTGATAATATTTTTTATTTAGAATTTATTAACAATTACTTAATAAATTTATTTTCCATTTTTAAGAAATATTTCATATACTAAAAAATATTAACCCCGATTTAGTATTGCCAATTCCTATTCATTTTGAAAAATCAAAGTGATTAATAATTTCGCAGACTATAAATCACACAAACACAAAATAGTAAAAACACCGAAAATTTGATAATGCAGTTCGGCAAACTTGCCTACGTCTGCGGGGCCCTCACCCAAATTAATTTCTTCCACTGTAGTTCACAAAAATTACAAAAGATTGATCTACCTTGTACGACTCAATCTATGTAACCAACCCACGACCTAACTACTCGTGAAAGATTTTCACGCCCAATAACACTACCAACTCGTGTTAACCTCGTCAAAGGATTTTCCTAGCTATTTCTAATCAAAAACAAGGACAAATAAATTAGGAATGCAACAACTTCTAATATGAAAATTTTTACCCAAAATAACCTACAGGCAGCACCAACAATATATGCACTGGTCTATGACAAAGCCATCATTGTGCTGCACACATCAATTAACTTAAATCACCCAGCAAAAATATCAACTCCCATTACGCTTGGACTGCTTGCTGGAGATGAAGATGACGTCACTGTGCTGCTGCAAAAACTTCACAAAAAAATTAACTCAATCAAGTGAACAAAGCTCAACAGTGCAGCAACCAAAAATCCCTTCACAATATGTCGTTCACGCCAAGAGTACAAAGCATATGCGCACTTCTCACCCTTCACACACGTTACACACCCAACTCACTAAAATCAATAATCAATTGTCATAAACCTTTGCTTTGGAAATCCTCATCTACGCAGCTCAACAATCACATCAACAGTACATCATCAAAAGAACTCTTCAATCAATTACCTCTTGACCTAAAACTTGGCTACACCTCAAAGAAACTTGCACAGTTGGAAAGCCTTATCTTTTTACACTTGACCAATGCAATTTAAAAGATACAACCACCAAATCTTTTGCCCAAAAATCACCTTCTAGGTTTTTTGCAAATTAACATGTAGTATTAGACTCCTTCCATAATTAGGAGATATACACTTACAAGAATAATTTTCAAAGATTTAGAATCTACCGTAAATAGGATGTGTGTTTTTAAAAAGATTCTTTCCAACTGTAGATGCAGTCTCATATTGTAATTATCTTATATGTCCAATTTAAAAATATCAAAATAAAACAAAGAATATATAAAATATATTCTAACGGTAGGTTTTTCTCTCTTAATCACAGGATTCATAAATCTCACTCACCAGGATTTGATGAGCAGATGTGCTGAAAGAACAGGTAAAAAGTCTGTTGAGCAGTTCACAAAATGGTGTCTAGATATAAACATCATAAGCTCTTGTCAAGAACAGGTACGTTAGCAGCAATTTGCAGGCTAGTCACCAAATACATTGGAATTCTTCAATCAAAAGTTTGGGTTATGGAGTATAAT
This sequence comes from Erythroxylum bequaertii, assembly GCA_024520955.1. Lineage (NCBI taxonomy): Eukaryota > Viridiplantae > Streptophyta > Magnoliopsida > Malpighiales > Erythroxylaceae > Erythroxylum > Erythroxylum bequaertii. The sequence continues at coordinate 5,232,157 of JANIJF010000008.1, forward strand.
AGTTACTGGGTTATATCTGATTCTTCCTGGAAGAAACACTTCCGCCATTTGACCTGCGTGAAGCAACACTTTCAAATCGATCCTTGAAAACAGAATCGATGTTATCATCTCCGGGTTTCAGAGTAAGTTATAACAATGATACGTATGTCGCACATCATCTACAAGCAATCTAATAAAAATATGGACGTTGAAGCTACGAAAAACAATAAAAAATAAGCGACATAAAGAGCACACTAAAAGAGGATGAGAAGTTGATGGAAAAATATTGCAACTTCATGGTATGCAATGTTTTGACGTCCCCCTTCTGGTCTAAGCTTGAGCTCATTTTATTCTTTCATAACATGGTTGTCGTCCCTATGATGGCAAATACCTTCAAAGAGTAGAAGAACTGCTACTACTCACCAGACCCACACGCAAGAAGTCCGCCTTCTGGTCTGTCCGTCTCCCTCTGCACTGTCCTTAACTCGCACACACAGTAATACATATACAGCAGACGATTGAACTTATGCCAGTTGGTAATTTTTGCAAGTTTGTTGTGCACGTAATACGTTGTAGTGAAGAAACTAAAAATGTCTCTTTCGTTCCTTCATGTCATGGACTATCGTGAATACTTGTGAATTAGCTCCCTAACATACAAAGACATGGTAATTGACAACAGTTGTTTATGTCTTTCATCTTTTAAATGACAGGGTTCAAACCGAAGCCCTCCGCATGGAACTACGCCATCATATATGGGTCCGGAGGAGGTAGCTACGGCGGTAATCCACCTTCTCATGGAAGCCACCACCCCACACCATTAACCCCGTCTCCTGGTAACTGCGAACTCACCACCTGACCGTAATCCACCATGTGGAAGTTGCGGTACACCTACGACCCCATCAACTCCTGCGAGTGGTGGCGGCAGCTATTATCCTCCAACTCCAAGTGGCCGTGGTAGTTGTTACAAAGGTCACCTTTGAGGCTCGAACTTTCACCCGAAGTTTCTCCCCACACCCTTTGCACGGCAATCTCACTTAGATCCGTTTAAGCAAGATCCAGCCCTAAACAAACCCTCGAAGTGTTTACCTCGCACACACTCGAAGAAACAATGCTAAGAAAGCAATAAAGATAAAGGCAACAAGGAAACACAGAGATACGGTCGAAACCAACTTTATATTACTTCCCTCCAAAGAATACAAAGAATGCTCTCTCTGATCAAGTGAGTAGAGCAGAGCTCGAATGAGCTATATATAGGCATCCTAACTTGCCTTCCAAGTTACATT
>JANIJF010000008.1:5302931-5315360 GCA_024520955.1 Erythroxylum bequaertii
TGTAACTGAAGAAGATAAAGTTACATGTAAATACACTTGCTTTCCAGGGCACTATATTTACATAACTCCAACACTAAAATGATTCTACATGCTTTCATTGACATTTTTTGGGTATAATTGATTTATAAATGAGATTATATTGAGAATTGTGGATTTTTGTATTGAAAATTGATTTGGTGATAATAATTATTGATTTTGAATTTTCGGTGGAATTTGGAATATTTTCTGAAATTATGAGTATTTTTGGACTAGGAAAAATGTCAAGTGGCAAGACAATTGATTTATAGTAGTAGAAATAAGTGTCAAATGGTAGTTGAAATAATTGGCAAATGGTATTTGGATTTGTTGAGAATATGATATTGAAAATTAGGTGACAATTGGAGTAGAAATTGGAGACAAATAGACTAGTTATTAAAAGGAATCATAAGGTGGTCACTTGCCATGCCATACACTCACCCACGATTCTTTTAACATTGAAAGACCATTTTAATAATTTTGTTTCTTGCTTTCATCTTCTTCAAGCTTCTTCACTTGCACGAACTTACCTGTCTCCATCAACGTTAAACCTTGTCCTCATTTTGTTCACTTGCTACTCTCCTTTTGATTGTCTTCTTCATTTGTCAAAAATAAAAACTTAATCTACCCACTTCCATGTTAATGATCATGTGAGCCATGGAAAGGTAGGGTTCGCGTGATTTTGAAGAGCTTGGAATTTTACCAAGTAAGTATCGTATGGCTCTTCATGATTTGTTGAATGAAACATGTATAATGATAGTTAGAGGTTAAATGTTCATAAAATGGTGTTTTATAAATGATGGAACGTGGGTAAAAAAATGAACACATTGGTGTCTTATTTTTATGTTTATGATGATTAATATTTCATAAATTGTTGTAGAGATGAGTCTGAAATATAAAGATCATTGAAAATGGTGTAGAAAAAAGGTGCAGAAAAATTTGATTGGTAAATGGATGTTTGTAACATCCCGTTCCGATACTAAGGGTTAGACCCCTAAGATATGGCACATGTGAGATATCAATGAGAGGTTAGAAATTTGCATTTTCATGCTCATGCATACTTTAGCTTACACGCAAGTAAGCTATTTTGCATACATTTAAATGACTGTACATACGCGCATTAACATTTTCCGAGTATAATTGATTATTAATGTGCTTATATTGAGAATTGTGAATTATTTGTATTGAAAACCAAATTGGAGAAGTACAAATAGTTGGATTAGAATTTTGGTGAATTTTAGGAGAAATTTCGAAAAATGTTGGGTATTACTAGACTAGGAAAAATGCCATGTGGCAAGTAAATTGATAAATGGAAATAGAAATAAGAGTTAAATGACACTACAAGAAAACAAGCATTCTGCGACATTTTTAAAACATCACAGATTGTCCAAAAACCGTCGCAGAATGTATTTTGCGACGTTTTAAAAAATGTCACAAAAATGTCGCGGAATGTGGTGTAAGTAAAAGCTTTTTGCGACATTTTATGTAAAACGTCACTAAAAGTTTGCACATTTCGCGACGTTTAAAAAAACGTCACTAAAAGTTTGCACATTCCGTGACGTTTTTAAAAAACGTCACGGATTGTCTAACATTCCGCGACGTTTTTAAAACGTCACAGAATGTAAAGGAATCCGCGATGTTTTTTTTGAAACGTCGCGGAATGTCTTTCGTGACATTTTTAAAAACGTCGCGGAATGTCTTCCGTGACATTTTTAGAGTTATTTTCTTTCAATTATTAATTTTTTTGAAAATAATTTAAATTTAATAATTTTTCAAATAACAAATTTTTAAATCTTATTTGTTTAATAATTATTCAATATTATTTATGAATTTTATTTAATAATTCTTCAATTTTTAATATATCATTAATTTTAATAATTATTCATTTATTATTTAATTACAATTCACAAACATGACAAAATACACTGATTAATATCAAAACTAAGGGATGAAACATTTGAGATTCTGGAAAAAAGGAGGGAGGGAGATACAATTAAAGCTTTTTTAATATCTGCATCTGCAATGAACTGACAATAAATCCACAAAAACCATCATATCATTTATCATATTTCCTACAGAGAACAAATTAAAGCAGCCTAAATATCGAGTCATTGATCAAGATACTAATTTCTTGTATCCATTAAGTCCAACAGATAATCGGAGTCCACGGACATTCTATCAAGTCTTGTCATGCGAAGTTTTGAATTGTCTTCCTCTAGCTTAGTTACTCTGTTTCTTGAATCTGCAAGTGTCCTTTCAGATGCTCTTCTTCTTTTACGCCGGCCACTCGCGGAAATAAGTCAAGGGACACATGCTTCAATAAGGAAAAAGCATCAAGTCAAAGGACTAAAAACATGGTTGTTCTAGATAAAAATTAGATAAATGGTACACATAAAGCCCATTGCTCAACAAGTACAAACACTTAATGAACATGAGACATGTCCTCCAATATACTCAAAAGCAAGAATTTCAGTACAAATCTTAATCTATTGGCATATCCCAATACATGGAAAATCTTCACCTGTTGACACCAAAAGAAAAAAAACTTTAAGATTCTTGAAGCTTAGATCATTTAACTAAGATATGTTGATTGTTTTTAACTTATAAATAAATCAGTGAACCAGGTGTTGTATCCATTATTATCCTCCTCTTCCAAGTATTCTAACAAATTGAAGAATTTCCAGATCTGTCCAGCATTACACAAACATGTAGCTGCTACTTCTACTGTTGTTATCATTATAATGCTATGTTCAATATGCAACCTAAAACATAATAAAGATTGTCGAGATAACAACAATAACTATGAGATTAAAAGATTAAGATTCAAGTCATCGACATCTTTTTAATGTAGCAACATTCCACCAGTGATATAGTAGCCACTTGTGGACAAATTTTTGCCCATTGCGAGATGCACTCTCATAAAACCCAAAAGAATTGTTGTTGGAAAGAAAACTTTCCACAATGTAACTATAGAAAAATAAAAGAGAAGTGGGATATTAGAAATCAAGAACTGATCGGCCACACCACATAAATCTAGTTGAAGTCGGTCATCTTTCAAACCCAGATAAAATAATAACTAAATCACAAATCAGGTCATTAGGACTGGTAATGGAAGCAGAGGACTTAACGCAGGCTAACTGTTCTCTTTCTGAAAGGAAAATACCCTGTATCTAATGGTCAAATTTAAACAATGAGAAAATGAAATAAAACCAAAAAATGGCTTCATCAAGCACAGGTACCCAGCAGCTTGTTTACACATAATTCTTTCAACTTTTGGGACAGAGATAGAGAGAGTTACCTGAACTGTACTTGGATGAGAATTTGCTAGGGGAAGAGGATGATGAGAGAAAGCTATGAAGCAAAAAAATTGCAGCGATCAGGTTCAGGACGGTGATTAGGATCGTAGCGTTCTTGAAGGACAATCTCAACCTCCCCGATGGCTGTACGTCCATTTCCCTGGTCCTATTGCTGTAGGTAAATTTCGTATTTAAAGACTTTTCACCATACAATACTAGGAATTCAAAATCTAATAGACAGAAAATGGGTTGCGAAGGCTAGACACGTGTATGCGCCACTAATTGATTTGCGGATTAGTTAGCTACTTGTGCTATTTCACTAGAACTTAGCATTCATATATTTTAAAAACTGCTTGTGAGTTATCTATCTATTTTTTTAGAGAACATTTTGAGAGTGTCTCTTCCCCGTTTAGTTAATTACGGTTTCATGTATCTCCCTTTTAATTAAAAAAAAGAGTCCTCACAAATGTTTGTTTCGGTCCCACTTGGAAATCTGCCAGTAGATTATTCCCATCTAAATATTAGACATTTAGTGTCGTCTCTAAAGACCAAAAACAGGAAGATCTCGGTTTCTCATACAACATTATCCGCGGGAATCAATGTCATAAAAGCCAATCCCACAGGACACAATAATTCAAGTATAATTAAATCATTCTGTACGAGTTCCCCTAGAGCCAGCCAAGTTTTTGAATTGATAAAATAATTATTATGACTATTAAAAAATTTGCTTCTAGATTTTTTAAATAAATTAAATTAATAAAAAATAGTTTCTAAATTGAGTTACTAGGAAGTGCAAGTTCCAAGTGGATTACATGCATAGACGGAGCCAGAAATTTAATACAGAAGGGTTCAAATATTTATTTTTTAAAATTTTGGGAGGCCCAGTACACCACTGACCTTTAAATAACTCTATCCTTATATATATATATATATTAAAAATAATTTTTTAAAAAATTTTTGGGGGGCCCAATACCCCCATGTAGCTACGTCGGTGCGTAAGTGTGTATGTGGTATTCATACCTTCCTTAAGGGCCCTTTAGATCCTCTTTATCCAATAACCTTGCGCCTTTTGTTTCCCATTCAACACTTAACAATGAATGGCTTGGATGCAAGAGGAACAGATGGCACAGGATTATTGGGTATAGAGAAATAGGTCTCCCTTAAGGGACTTGATTCAAAGTCTAACGAAATATTCTAGCATATAAATTAGGTGAAATTCCTTTATTCTTTTAATGCGAGACACAAACTAAAGAAAGAGAGAGATGTTCCAAGTTTTGGAACAATACTAATATTGAGGTCTAGTATATATGCAACCTTATCTTTAATTAATAGAGAAGACACATAATTGCTTCAAAAAGAAAAATATTTTGAATTTAAATATGAACTTTTGGTATAGATCTAAGAAAATTTTAAGAGTCCCGCTTATTCACAATCTCTACCATGGATGATTTGATTTATCCTTATTGTTTTTGAAGTATTATAGTGGTACTATCAATTATAATTAAAGACTAAGTTAGTTTAAGAATAACTTTATATTCTATTAAAACACGTAAATATACTTAATTAGATGTCGATTATTAATTACATTCCATAAGCATATAATTTCTTAAATCTCATGACTCATTTTGAATGTGAGAAATTTTACACAAATCCCATATGAAATTCCACAATTCCATTATAATAACATATTGCATGCAATCAACATGAATGCCATCGTTATTATACTCAATCTGAAATTTCGCAATAAATTAAGGTTTGAAAATATTTTAAAATAATATATTGCATGCAATCAACATGAATTCTTACAAATTGATCCTAACTTTGTTTAGGTTTATTTTGTTTATAGGTCCATTTGTTAAGATGACGGGGCCCATATGAATTCTTACAAATTGAACCTAACTTTCGTTTACTTTTAAAGTATGGTTTAGATGTTGAAAAGTAGTTGGTGGAATAAGTGTCGAGTTTAATAACAATTCGAGTAAAGTAGCATTTATGTTTAAAAGGAAAATTGTGAGCTAATTCTAGTATTAAAGCTTGCTTTAATAAAGCTAAAATCAAAACCTAGGTAGGTAGCTAGCTCCCAGGGCATAGAAAATCGAGTCCTGGACATTAATGGCTCTACTCAGCCTGAAATAGTTAACATTGTAAGGACGGGGACCAGATCCTCTGTCTAATTTTATTCTGTCTTATTCTGTCTTATAAAATCTCAGTCATTTATTTTGCGGATCCTATGTAGATCCCATGTGGGTCTCATGCGGGATCCACATAAATAAACGGCTGAAATTTATTGGACACAATAAGACACCATAATATTGGACAAAAGATCTGGACTCAATCAGGTTGAACAGTTTCTGCACTTTGGAAGACGTTGAAGGTTGGTGTCTATAGTCATACTCATGACCATTGTTGTAGAATGGGGAGCATTATGGCTCACACTAACTTTCAAATTTGAAAACCAAAAACCAAAAGCACTTACATAGAGATGGCCCTTCCTTCTTGGTCCCCTCCCACTGCTTTTCTTTGCTTTTCCTTCCCACTACTAAACGCTCTCTCCCCTTTCCTTTCCCTTTACCATTCATACATATATAATCTGACACCGGAATATACTTTGGACAAAACAAAGTTGGATTGTTGTTGCTGTTGATAGCTTTTAGTTGAGACAAATATAGAATCATGGAGAATGAAGGTTTAGTAGTAGAAGAGATCACAGGATTCCCAACTTACGGTGGGAGATACGTGCAGTACAATATCCTTGGCAACCTTTTCCAGGTCTCCTCCAAATATGCTCCTCCCATTCACCTCCTTGGTCGAGGTGCATACGGCATCGTTTGGTAACACACTTCCTTGTTCCAGTCTCAAGGATTGTCGTGTTATGATTGGTTTATATGGTTACAAAGTCTTGTTATTATTGCAGCGGTGCCAAAAATGAAGAGACCCAGGAACAGGTTGCCATTAAAAAAGTTGGAAATGCATTTGATAACAGGATTGATGCCAAGAGAACTCTCCGTGAGATCAAACTCCTTTGCCATATGGATCATGAGAATGTGCGTATTCCATCTCTAGTTAATGTTCATCACGGCATTCTTTACCTGTTTAATTCCCATTATTAGATGCCATGTGTAGTTGTTGCTTAGCCCTTGAAGCACTCTTCAATCCACTCACACAGTTTAAGGAAGTAATGCCATATATAGTTGTTGCTTCTGCATTTTCTGATAATCCTGGAAGTTTTACTGTTGATGATCCATTTAAGAAAGTTGTTCATATTTTGCAGATTATCAAAATTAAGGACATCATAGCACCACCAAGCAAGGAGACTTTCAATGATGTGTATGTTGTGTATGAATTCATGGATACTGATCTTCATCAGATAATACGCTCTTCTCAGGACCTCACAGATGATCATTGTCAGGTATTTTTGCATTAGTGTCCCTGTGTTCTCAATATAATAAGTATACCCTGTAGAATCTTAAAGCACCAATCATTTTGATGGTGACAGTATTTCCTCTATCAATTGTTGCGTGGATTGAAGTACATACACTCCGCAAATGTTTTACACCGAGATCTGAAACCAAGCAACCTTCTTCTCAATGCCAACTGTGATCTTAAGATTTGTGACTTTGGACTTGCAAGAGCTACTTCAGAGACAGATTTCATGACTGAATATGTGGTAACTCGATGGTATCGTGCTCCAGAATTGCTGCTCAACTGCTCAGAGTATACAGCAGCAATAGATATTTGGTCTGTTGGTTGCATCTTCATGGAAATTATCAAAAGGGAGCCTCTTTTTCCCGGTAAAGATTATGTTCAGCAATTAGCTCTTATAACCAAGGTAATCATTCTCTATAACCCTTCTCTTGCAAGGCTTTCCATGGCAAATATTTCATATAATTCTGCTAAAGTAAAGATAAAACATTTAGCTAATAGATTAAACTCTGTAAATCCCCAAAACAGCTTCTGGGTTCTCCCGATGACTCAGATCTTGCATTTCTCCGGAGCGATAATGCTCGAAAGTATGTGAAACAGCTTCCACGTATACCCAAACAACCTTTCGCTCAGAAGTTTCCAGACGTGCCTCCATTGGCACTTGATCTTGCAGAGAGAATGTTGGTATTTGATCCAAGCAAGCGTATAACTGGTAAGCCCTTAACTCCTTATCTATATGATTTAGCCATTCTCCAATTTCCTGTTGAGGGACATCACATCACCCTTAATTACCTGTCTGTGTAGTTGAGGAAGCACTGAACCATCCGTATCTTTCAAGTCTTCATGTGATCAATGAGGAGCCCACTTGTCAATTTCCTTTCATCTTTGATTTCGAGCAGACGTCACTGAATGAAGAAGATATAAAGGAGCTTATATGGTTAGAGTCTCAGAACTTCAACGCAGATCCCATGCTTGAATAATCCCACAAACTGATAAACGCCTCATATATATTTTGTCAATTTATTTGGGTGTAACCGGAAAGAAAAAAGAAAAGAAGAAGAAGAATCCTGATCAAAACGACGTGATGATTTTCGTTTGGATGCTAAAAGTTTGCATCATAATTATGGATAATTACTGAAATATGGGAGATAGATTCTCCCTTCCTGTATTGTCACAGGGGTGCAATACAAAAGTGGCTTGTTTTTAGGAGGTTACAGGTTTCATTCTGGAAGAGCAATGACAAGTAACCCAAATAAGGGTATGTTCTTAATAGCCTGTATACGTTTTGGGAGGTGTGGACTGTATACTGTGTAGTGTGTGTATCGTTATTGCAGAGAAACAGAAGATCGGCCCAACTCGAGCAAGATCGGCCCAAGGAAAATTCAGGCTCACAAATTGAAACTAAATAAGGTTTAAGCGTTGTCGTCGATTAACAATTGGAAGACGAAAATATATCGTTTTTTATTTTTTTTATTTTTTTTGACATTATCGTTTTTTAATTTCTTAGTTCAACATTAAACCCTAAAATGTATGTAACGGAGCTCACAAAAAGCTTTTGACTTACTTTTATTGAGTAAGTGCTACTAATCAAGATTTAATAGGTTTAAAAAAGAGATCAAAGTCGTTTTGGATATAATAAATTACAAAAATTTTATTTTTTTAAATCATTATTTACTATCTTAAATTTTTAATTAAGTGTTAAAATTTTTATTCTTCATATAATTTTTAGTATTAAATGAGTTTGAATAGGTTACTAATGTATTTGTGATAAAAAAAAGTTAAAAGACATGTTGAAATTACATAATATTTTATCAGTCACGTTTTAAATTTTAAAAAATTAAAAAATAAATATTTTTGGATTGGTTACAGAAAAATAATATATCCTTACTCTTTTTTAAACTATAATTTATAGACCATTGACTAATTGTTAAGTAAATTTGAAGACTTAGACGGGGTAGTGACCAAAAGAATTTATCTACATTGATGCAATTACGTAAGCGAACACGTAAATTATCGAGGTGACCAAAAGGGCATGCATGCATACGCTTGGTTCTTCCAAACTGTAGAAGAAGTTTGTGGTGATGGAAATGCAAAGGCTGCGTAATGTCTCGTGTCACGATTGCCTCATTTGCTTAATCCGAAAGGTCAATTAGGCATCTTCTAATGACCACATACACGGGCGCAATTATTTGGGGGATAATTTTCTTCTTCTTTCTTTTTTCAGCACAAAGTCGAGAAACTCTCTATCTTGCTTGACCTTTTGGGACATCCTAAATTTCGAACACAACAAAAATAATTAATTTGATATTATTCTCATAAACATTAACAACAATCAAACATAAGAACCTGTTACAAATCATATGCATGGTTACATATAAATTATGATTATAAGATTGTGTTAATTTATTAAATTTCTAATTTTTATAAAATGAATAATTCAATTTCTAAAAAAAAATTCTCCACGAATACTAATATTTAAAAAGTTACTTATTGTTAACATATTTTTTGAATCTATATAATTAATATATTAATAATTATGTATTCTAAGTGAAAATTTAATGGTAAGAAACTTAAGAACAAGTTTTGTATTTCGAATTCTAGCACGTGGATAATTACCCATTATGATACTGATCTTGAATAGTATACATTGAATTTGACAAAGCTGAGCTATACAGCTAAGAGTAGTCGTTTCACGTAAATAGCAATTTTGATCATTTCGGTTTGCCTAGCTTCTTGCGCGTGGATTAAGCTAAGCCACTCAGGGAAGGGAGGGAATATCCGGACCTTTGTGCTCTGAGCTTCGGTCAACTCACTCTTCGTCATCTCGAGTTTTTAATCTTTTTAGATAACTATTGAACTATATATAATAATTTTACTTGTTCAATAACACTTGCTTTTTATTCCGAAACCGTGCACAAAGAAAATTAAGATGTTCTCATTTGCATTAATTACTTCCAAAACCTTGTCTACTGAGATAGAATCAAACAATTTTATTAAAAGCCATGAATGTTATGCTGTATTTTGAACAACTCTTTCAGTTTATGACTGATTCAATTAAAGAACTTTCGATTTCCGATGTTGTCACTGACATAGTGTTCCACTGTAAAAGGCCGACACCAGTCGGAAAGTTCATCGATACAACCCAGTCAGGAACAAACTATTGCAAGAAAGCATAATCCTTTGGTTGGTTACAATTATACTCAAGAAGATGCCAGTTTTCGCGGCCATTGACCGGCGATCCACCACATCTCCGATCACCGTGTTAGGCATTTGTTACAGGAAGCAACAACCTCGGAATTCACTTCCGTCAAACGCGTTTCTCTCTATATACTCTCTAAATTCTCAAGCAGGAAATGAAGAGCAGGATACTTAAGAATGCCCAGATAAAAGTTGTGTTTAAAACAATTCCAACTTGCAAAAAATATAATCATTCAAATATAATCAGCTCAATAAAAGTATGTTTACAGACTCTGATGAACCCATTATTCTACATTTCTATCATCTCATTTCTGTTGCTGGGCAGAAAGAGGGAAAATTTACAAAACTGAAAAAAAACATGTACATATATAAGAATATGAAGGAAAAAAACAGGTCGGATTAAATCCTTGGAGGACTAAACTAGGAACAGTTTGGCCTCAACTCAATAGAACTGAGAGATTTCAGGACTCAGATAGAGCATCTGAGATGTAGCCACTTGAAGGGACTGCTGGTGTTGAGGAACTTGAGGTTGTGAAGCCTCCATTTTCTCTGAGCTTCTTACCAAAAGTTAATTTTGAAGCTGATTTGATTAGCCCTTTGATGATCCTCATCTTAACTTGCCCTCTCTTTGGAGGGAAACTTTGCTGCTTCCTTTTGATGGGCTTAGATAGGGTGGAATCCATCTCTTGGAAGTGGGAGTAGATGATCAAGTAGAGGACGAGTATGAAACAGAAACAGAGAAAGAACAGAGCAAGCACAGAGAACAGGAAAACAGGACACTAATCAAGGTCGAGTAGAGTATCTCAGAACCAGAGAGAGAGAGAGAGAGAGAGAGAGAGAGGGAGAGAGACAGAGACCCAACTTTTGAGGAGTGTGCGTTTAATGTTGTGCGAGCAAAGCCAAAGCGGGCTTGTTTTAAGGAGGATACCCACCACACTTTCTAATAAGAATAGTTGAATTGAATTCCTTGGTCGCCAAGTATCAAACAGTAACACTTGTATTCTGATGATCGTCAAGATCAAGAATAGTGAGAAAATAGGCAATAGGCTTGGGATGGGACCATCTGGACCGTAAAGGAACCGGGTGGGCACAGATGGTGCAGGTGGACTTGAGTCTGGATCTACTGCATACATCTTGACCTCACCATGAATCAATAAGTAAGACTTTGACCACCTCCTTCATCTTTATCTCAACAAAGGTTTGGTGCTACTCGATACGTTTTTATATATTCGACTTTTGTTGGTCTGATTTCAGGAATTGTTGGGTTAGATTAGAGTATACAGCACAGGTTGTCTCTCTCGTTACCAAACTCCATCCTCGAGGATTAAGCTTGGAGATATCACTGAGCTGTTGGTATCACCAAATGACAATAAAAACTATATATACATGTAAAATGTGAAATGGGTAACTCTTCCTTGTTAATCTTTAGCTGATCTTTCCTAGATTATTTTAGTTCTTAGATGCTTAGATCCATTAGCCCAAAGTTTCCTAAGTACAAAGTATAATGTGATACTCAAAAACCCAGTTGCCTCCAAAGAGAGTCGTGTTTGCATGTTTAACGTGTGGGGACCCCATTGGATGCCACTTACTCCTCTTTGAGAATTCGTCTGGGTTGTGTATGTGTTTTCTGCGAATTGTGTTGTAATTTTTATAGTTGTTTTTCTTTAAAAAAAAAAGACATGTGGGGACTAGAGAGGAACTTCATTTCCAATCATTTATTATTAAGAATTAATTATTGGTTATACTCACTGAACTAAATAAATAGTCAAGTATATAATATTTTATAAATTATTTAAAATTTTAAGTTTAAATAAGATAATTAATGTTAAAAAATTTAACACTTTTCATTGTCAGTCAATTACCATTACAAACCTTGAATGAATGACCTACTTGTCTTAATTGATCAGCGTGTCGAACAAGGTCTGCCACTTGTCTAGAAATTTATAATACCCATTTTCGACAACGATGTACACTTTTCATTGTCCTTCTTCGAAGGAATGTCATCCTAAGATTTCATACGGCCTAACTTACATCAGAGTCCAAGGTTCAAACGAGTGTCATTGACAAGACTGCCGTCTCATCTTTTGACGAGGTATTCTTCGAAAAGCTATCTCTGGTTTTGGGGTTGAAAAGAGACAAAAAGACTACCATTTTTAAAGCAAGAGAAGTACCTTGATAGTAATGTTATAAATATTGTATCCAGTTTGATATCATATTGAGCTTTAGAATGGAACTATATCGATATTGGTTAGTTTTGGTTACCGTTTTAAAGAATTTTTTAAATTTATGAAATAGTGCTTAAAATTTTTAAAATTTGTAAAATAGTCAATATTAGTATATTATACAACTGTATTGTATACTTTACTAGTTTACTGTTTACATCAATTATATTTTTAAAAATCTTAATAATAAATAATGACGACAATTAATATGAAATAACAATAATTTTTAAATATTTTACATATAAATAATAACCATAATTAATATAAATAAAGAC
>JANIJF010000008.1:5327763-5340508 GCA_024520955.1 Erythroxylum bequaertii
CAGATAAATTAATAAAGAACTACCAACAATAATATTTGCTATATTGGTAACTTTGCACTCCAGGCATGAATCATAAGAGGAACAATTGTTTAGAAGAAGATGATGTCTAAATAGTTCATTTTCCTTGTCATAATGACCATGCAAAGTTGACCTGAAAGTTTTTTTTTTAAATTTGGAATGATCAATTGAGTTGTGAAATTAGATTCAAATTGTTTTATTGAGGTGCAAACCCTAAGCACAAATTATACTTATGTGAATTTTGATATATGAATGATTATACGATGAGAATAACAGAAAAATACTTGGGATTGTCATTGAACATGCATTGTACATAATTTATATATACATATGTGCATAAAAGAGTACGCATATAATTGTGCAAATTTGTGATATGTGGAAATGTATATTGCATGATATAGAGGAACATTTAGTGCGTTAACATCCAAACTTTGTTGGGACTTCGAGGCAATAGCTTTCTGGAGTAACCTATGAGTAACCTAGATGGTCTCACTTAATTGATTATTTGTTTTGAATTATGTTCTATATCATCCTATGAATGTGAATTCGATTGTGATATTTTCGAACATTGAATGTCCGAGACGTTTGATGCATGAATGAGATATTGAAAGTACTCCTTGTATGTGAATTTGACAAAATAAATGATTCTCAACGTATATGTTGAATCTCAGACCAAAGTCCGAAGATAAATATGAATGTGAATGTGCTGCATTTTATTACATGCATTCATGAACAGATAATGACAGTTGTGACCTGAGTAGCCGCCTAACATGAACTTAAAGCTCAGAATGTGATTAAGAATCAAAAGCTCACTATTATAATGAGGCCTATAGCCTCATCGGATAAGGGACAGTTATCAATGATCCTAGCATCCACAATGGATACGGGACAACCATAGGCATTTGGTCACAACAACGTAATAATCGGAAATGAGTCTCATAAGCATTACATATACATTTATTTTGTATGTTGGCATAATTGAAATGTATTGTTGACTTGAAATTAAGTGAGAACGTGACAATTGTGAACAGAGGGCCATGTGATACTACATGATGATAAATAAAATAATATGAATTATGTGATTATACTTAATGTGTTGTATGAATTAAGTGGATCATCGAAAATGGTTATCTCATTGAGTTCGCAAAGCTCACAAAAATTGCAATGTTGACATTTCAAGGCCGAGAGAGGACACTAATAATAGAGAGACTCTACAAAAAGCATAATTCTTGTACTTTTGGATCAGAGAAATGGCTCAAAAGTCGGTCGGTTAAGACTAAAGAATTAGATAGAAATTTTTGTATAATTCCTCTTTCATGTAGCGTGTTTTGTATTAGGTTTTGATTATGTACATATTTGGATGATTTTGTAAAATTTCAATGTACATATTTGGTTTTTATGAAATAAACTGAGGAATTCAGTTTTAAAATATTGTGACATTTATGAATTTATGATGATGCCATAATTAAGTTAGTGATGTTAGTGCCCTAACATGTCACACTTATAGGGTACGTATTCGGATATCACTCAAGATGTCGGGTACATGTCTCACGAGAGTGGGGTGTTACACTCAGCAAGCCATGAATAATGTATAGCCCTCTGCCACACACAGGATGTGTGAAAGGCCTACATATCGCAACTGGGTGGGAAAATGGAAAGAAAAGAATCTTAGGAAAACATTTTTGAATTGTTCCTAGGAAACCTTCCCACATGAAATTGATGATAGGCTCATAAAATTAAACTAACTTACGCTAGAATATGTACAGGACTTACTTGAATTTATTAAGGACACATGGAGTAGGGCTTTTCAAAGCATTGAGTCTAAATGTCCAATTATGGACAACAACAAAAGTGAGACATTAAACTCTTGAATGTTAGTGCCTAAAGATCTCCTATTATCGACATGTTGGAGACTATTACAACCATGTTATTGAAGAGACATAATGATTTTAAGGAGTACGTTAAAAGAAAATAAGGGGACATAGCACCTAAGGTGATGGAAAATTTAAAGAATAATAAACTGAATGCGATAAGATAGAGAGTTATTAAGAATGGGGGTAGTAAGAATGGAGTAACTAATGGAGATGGAAGATACATAATCTAACTGGGGAGGGGGAAAACTTATAGTTGTTAGGCATAAGAACTCTATAGGTATCCTTGTAATCATTCAATTAGTGTCATTTTCCATACCAGGCAACAAGTATAGGCATATGTAGATGAGTGTTATCATAAGGGGAAGTTCATAGAAGTTTATAAAATGTCTTACAACCAATTAAATGGTAAAATTTTGGTCACCAAGCCCTTATGAAGAGATACATTCACCTTTGAAAAGAGTTATACCTAGTAAGCCTAAGAACAATAGGCTGAAAAAAGGAATCGATAAGAGTGATGAATCCTTATAGGTGATCATAAAATCAACAATTCTAACTATGTGGCAAATATGGTCATAACAAGAGAAATTATAAATCTAGTTCACTTCCTTCTACTTAATATGGAGTTGAGGTTTGTAATTTAACATTAATTTACAATTTATATGTTTTCAGTAATTACTAGTTGATGATATGTCACTATTAAATAGTCAACTACACCTAGTAAAGATCCAATAACAACAACAATCTTTTCTTGATCTTTAATTTCCAGCATACAACCTTATGAAGTAGGTAGAGATGAAGTTAGTTTCACACAAATGTTAGTTACCATATATTTTTGGTTAGTTACCATATATTTTTGGTTCTATATATTTTTATTCATATATATTATTCTTCTTCTAGATTGCTTACATGAATAATCTATTGTTTTAACATTGTTTGTAACAATCATCTGCAACAACTCCACAATTGAGGAGAAAGATAACATTTGGATAAGTTGATTTAATCACTTTTCAATATCATTTAATCAAGATAGTTCAGGTGGATGGGTACTCCAAATATCACATCACGATAATTATGAGAACAAGATTCTAGACGAAGTGTCGTTAGAAATTAAAAACAACAAATAACTAATATTCAAATTGGAATTCAACAAAAGTATAATTGATAATTAGTTGTGCATTAATTGGATTGCAAAGAATTCTGGTTGAATCCAATATCTTTTAAGTGGACAATTGTTTGTAGGAAAATGTACTTAGTTAGATCCATTTTATGCATTTTTTGTAGATTTTAGTTAGATCCATTTTGTTCATTTTATATACATTATGGTTGGATCCATTATGAAGTAAAATGACAACTTTGTAGTAGAATACACATGATAGAGCTTTATAACATAGAATGATTATGCCTTTTTTAATGGCTTACATTATTTACCTTTTGCATTATTATTTATATTGAATTTATTACTTTTTAGTGGGTTACATTATATGTATATCAAATTTAATGGCCTCTATTATACGAATATAAACTTTACAGGTTTATGATTCTCGTATTGTTCATATGCATGAGTCAAATGGAAATTTCTGTATTTTCTTTTTATGATTGTCTTCTTAAATATATTATCACAAGTTGAATTTGAATTTGATATAATTACAAATGTACTTATGTATGAATAAAATAATCATAATAACTCAATAATGATATCCAATATTCTTAATATATTAACTAAAGTTTCGTGCATAATAACGAGTATATTAATAAGTATTTTTCATGTTAGCCCTATTCCTAAACAACATTCTTAATATATGAATTCTTAGTTAGCATATCACAAACCCATTATTTCAATAGTGAAAAAAAAAACAACAATACCTATCAACTTCAAAACAACAATAATATATGTCATCAATATCTTCTTCAACTCCTTGTTATCATTCATATCAAGCCTCAATTTATACTCCATTTGTTTTTTCTTTCCTTCTCCTAACTCAATTTGTTCCTCCTTATTTGGTCGTCTAACAACTCCCTTACATACCTTATCTTCAATTGTCCCAATGTACTTTAATGATGGCTTGGGAGAAGAACTTTTAAGTGAGAGCTCTCGTTTTTTAAGAGAAGAATAGGAAAAGCTCCATTCCTTTAGAGACCCACAGAGAGCTGCCTTTTTGACATCAGTTTGAAAGTAAAATCTACGCAAAAAAATCTGGTTAAGCATTTTTCTCACTATTTACAAAGAGAAAAGAATAGTAATCCAAACTGTCTGACATGCCAAAATCAATGACATTACTTTATTAGACAAACCCAACTCTTTCCGTTAACATACTGGAGTTATTCACTGCTGCTTGATTCAAGGGCAAAAACAACAAACAGTTACAAAATTGAAGGATAAATGGAATTATCGTGAACAAGCCGCCACTAGAGGATAAAGAAGTAAGAAGAGCAGAGGAATTTCAGAAAATATATTTTTGGGTTTTATTTTTAAAATAAGTAAAATGTTAATTCATTTAAAAATATGAAATTAATATCCTTATTTCACGTTAGTTGCTATCTTAGCTGTTAACTTTATCTAACAAGTTTTAGTTGACCAACACAATAAGGGCATAACGTATATTTGACGTAATAGAAGCCAAATTGATTTGGGCACAGATGTGAAAAAACAAAAATCATCATCATCAAATTCAATCGATGCCACTGAAGAGACAAACGATATCTGTTTGGCTTGTCCAGTGTTTTCAGTTTCAGACAAAACTTGTTTTTTTCGAGAATTAGTTCCAGACAAAACTTGACATCAACAGTTTCCTGTTTTTTCGAACAACTTATGCAGACAAACATAGATAAAAATTGTCGCCCGCCGATCATATGTTAGATATTATTTTCTTCATATTCAGGTCAACAAATAACACAAGGCTCGCAACTAAAAATTTAAATTAAACTCAAAATTAAGAAAGATCAATTCATCCCTATTCAGATCAAACTAAGCCGAGGTTCAAAAATTCTGAAGTAGACTTGGATCTTTCAATGCCGGGACGTGAGGATTTTACACAAAACGCAATGATAACGGCGGAGCTTAGAATCTGAAGCCAAATAATAATTTATTTGAGTATTCATTGCCTTGGCTTTTGGCTTTCTAGATGGTTATATGTTTCTAATAAAACGTGCGGGTTTCACCATATAATAATATATACTAATAGAAAAGGAACATAAACATATCGAGAATAGAGATAAGATTATTCCCAGAGTTCCCTTTTATAATCATTTGGTCAGGACTCAATATGAGAAACAGCTGAGAGCCAGCTGTATCTCACAACGAAACTCTGTGACATCATTAGAGCTTTATATAAAAATATATAGAATCGTTAATTGGTCCGTTGGAGTATTAGTTTATTAAAAAATACTCTTCCAACTTCTTTGTTTTAATGCAACTGAATAAGAACGCAACTATCACATCCACATATCAATTTGTAAAAGATATAGGTTTTCTAGTGACCAAATGTTAGTAGCTATTTATTTTTATTATTATTTATAATAAAAACAACCTAATAAAAATTAGTTAAAATTTTTATTTTTATTATTACTATCTTTTTAAAAAATGGTGGAACTAAGCTCTCTGTTCATTTTTATTTTCATGTTGAATTGTCTAAAATTATCATAAAGAACGAGGTCCTAGATTAATTTGAACATTAAAATCATTAAGTTTTAAGGTGGATGCTTGAAATTTAGGTCGGATTGGGTTGAGAGTTGAGACATGAGAAAAGTAAATGTTGGTTTATTTTTATATTATTCACAAGTGCTAAAGAATTTAGTGTCTAGTGGGAAATTTTTAAATTGCACATGTATGTTACGAATATTATTAAGTAAAAAATATAACCTTCAATTGTAAATATTTTAAATTATTTAATTTTTCAGTTCAGCTTATTTTAATATCCTGTTATTAAAAATTTTGATGAATTTATTAATTAATCAGTTAATTTTTATAAATTATTAAAAATTAAAATAAATAAATAAATTTTATTTAACATTTTTGATTTAATTTTAAATTTATAATCTCTTATCTTATTTAATCTTTAATGGTTTTACATTTAATTCCTGTTGAATTTTTAATCCTATTAATTTAAATTTGGTCCAATTTTTAAAAGAGCGATGAATGTGCCTGCCAAATCAAACTCTCCCCATTCTCGCATCCCCTAATCGCCGTTACAGAAACTTAAGAACAGACTAATAAAAGCAGAGGACATCGGAAAAGCAGGACTTACGAAACAGAACGAAACCAAAGGCAAACAGTTGCAACAACAGAAATTCATAACTCATTCTATTGCCACAATCATTATCACAGAAAAATCAGGACAGAAAATTTGGAATTATGACCCAAGAAACACAGCGTAGTTTATATCACAAAATCGATGCGAACTTTTCTCTCACGTATTCCATTCTATACAAAGGGCAAAGACCATAACTAGAACTCGGACGTCGCGTCGGAGCAATACCCAGATGGAGTCGCCGGTGTTTTCGGGCTTGAGCTCACAGAAGCCCTATCTTCCCTATGGGTCTTGCCCACAGAAGCAAAACTAGCAGCTGATTTGACGATGGTCCTAATGATTCTCATCTTAATCAGCCCTCTTCTCGGAGGGATACTGGTAGTGCGTTGTGTCTTGGTGGGCTTAGATTCTGAGAACTCCATGCTTTGAGGGTTCGAGGTAGAAGCAGAGTGCGAAATTTGTGTGTTGGTCGAGGATAGAGCGAAGAAGAAGCTTATTTATAGTGGCGAAATTTGGCATGTGCCAAGAATCAATCCATCTTTGAAGTTACACTCACCTCGAACTCAGCTGCTTGTTCGGCAAGCTAAAACGAGTCACGTCATTTCGTGTCTACACTTGAAATAGATAATAAATGGGCACTACCTGGTGGGTGGTCCTGAGGAGCACCGAAATCATAATCCACTGCCAAGGTGGATGGTCCCCGGGACCTTCCAGCTCTTTGGTTCTCTAAAGCTCAGGTTAGATGTGTGGTCCATTTTTCAACGTTATCCTTTCACAGGTAGAAACTTTAGCCAAATCTGTAGAAAAAGTAGAAGTATGATTCATTTTTTTCTCTTCGTGTTGGATTTGGGTGCACTTCCTATTTGTACAAAATAATGGGATTGACTTGAGATAAATAAACGAAGTGTAATATAATAAATCTTAAAGTGAATAGTCCGCGTACGAAAACACATCCAAGCCCTCATCACAAAAAAGGTAAGGTTGTTTTGTATTAACACACTTACAACAGAGACCGTATTTAAGAAATGACAAGTTTTGACTCTTTTAACTTGCGACACAAATGGCTGTGGCTAGATGGGTCAAATGACCATCTCCCATGGACCATTGCAATACAAAATGTGATACATACAAGGTCAACGTGAGGGGACCTAGTATAGTATAAAATCAAAGCTTGTGCGCTTGAGTCTTCGACGGATAAATTTCCACTTATCTTTGAGTTCGGAGTTTCAATTTCAATTTTCCGAAGCGTTATGTTACTTAAGTTTGGGCGACGCTAATTACCTCAAAGGAAGGGCATAAATAACAGTTTAGTTTGCAGATATAAATGCGATGTTTGACTGAAATTCCTTTAGTTTGAAAATCAAATATGCGTGCCAGTTAGCGTCTGATAAAGTGCTTGATACAAATAACGTATGACGGATATAACGATTGACCTATAAAGGTAAAAGAACACCGACAGTAGTGACGGACTTTTGAGGTACGTGATACGGGGGACTACAGCTCGAGGTAACGGCTCACAGAAGACAGTAGTCTGACCATTACAATGGCCAGTAGGTCTGACCATTACCATGGTTTCCGGAGTTGTCCATGCCATGTTAATTAGTTTGAAGCCTTGCCAATGTTGGACCTTTGTTTAGTTTTAAATTGTACTACGATTTGTACTGATGCAGTTACGAGAAATACGATCATAACCATAACAAATAATGATAATTGTCCGAACTTCAACCACAACATTATGGTCATAATTACATACGCAAACTGTAAATTGAAACTATGATTATGAAACAAAAGTATTGTTAATCAAAAAAATTTCAATCTTAACTGGAAACAACATGTCGTATCAAACTAGTAGAAGTCCTACCTAATAGTCTGTAGTTGTAGCATCTCTAAATTAAAGCCTTTTGTTGGCTCTTTTCAAGCCGTCATAGATGTTGAAAAGGTACGAACTTGAGATATCTATGACATAAATTAAGAGTTCCTCATAATGTATAATAGGACATTATGGATAGAGCAGACAATTAATTACCCAAGTTTTGTTTATCAACTTTTGGGGCCACATGAGCGATCTTTTACCATATTTTATGACCCTGGCTGCCTTCTTATCTCACTTGTAAATAAACCAGAAAGTACTCCTGTTGAAAAGTTTGTTTATTTTATTTCAAAAGGTTTGATCATCACAGTCCGAATCTAGTAATAATAATAAAGATTGACAAACAACACCAGATTCAATCTCCAGTATTGAGTTTTATAAATTTATCATCCGTATCATAGGTTTCGTTGATACAGAAGCTTACAAACTTAAAAACTTTCTGGAGTTGAAATTACAGTGTGAAAATGGCACATGTTGGTGTAAATAATGCAAGTAATCTACCCTGACTCAAAAGAAATGTTATTAAATACACCCTTTATGTAACAAGTGGGTGAGAATTGGCTTTAATCCTTTGGGGTAGACCTAATAAAAAAAGATTATGCTGGTTTTGTCACCTTGTGTTGACCCTCGAGTCGCGCCGCCTTGTACCAAAAACAATTGAATGTTGAATTGGGACGCACGAAAACAGAATGACAAAACTAACAAAAAAGACGGCAAAGAGTTGAGTAGTTATTCGTATTTTCTGTAATATATCAAAATGGTTTCACATAATCATCAATTTGAACCACCAAAATTATTGCTGCGCTTGATCACCTGCCTGTCAGTTGCAGTTCATATTAATAAATAAATAAAGTTCCTTTCTGAGCTTGCCATCGAAACAGGAGACATCCTCGTAAATATCAGATCAGGGACGGTTTAAGACTGATGCCTGGACCCAGGTCCGTCAGTCACAAATTCAGTAATACATTATACATGGTAATTTTCTTTTTCCATTTTGGAGCTTGCAATTAACTCTTATCCTCCATGTATAGTCAAACATCAAAGAGTGTAAAAATAGAACTGTTGAAAGTCGTTCATCCAAAGGTCATAGCTGGCCGGCCAAGTCTTATACTCTGACTGCCTGACGTTAATTTAAAGCTGATAATTAATATTCCTAATATTAAATGTTTCTTGTTAATTAAGAAAACTGTAACTTTACTTTAGTATTAACCAATAACCATCACCAAGTATCTTTCTCTTCGAAAATGAATCTAAAATGCCCATCGGATGTGGGTCTCTTGTCCACGACAAACGAGGACAATCGATTCTTGCCATTGTTCCAAGTCCTAAAAGCAACAGTGAACGAGGAAAGATAAAGAGTTGAACAAATTTTAAAGTGCAAAAACGAAATTCATAGCCAATCCAATATTTTACAATAGAACAAACCATACCAGCAATCGACACACACCAACTATACCTGCCCCCTTCCGGCTACATCATTTCCCCGTTAAAAGTTCAGAAAAATGACATGGAAGTGGGCTAAACAAAGACCACGAAGCATATAACTTCAGCCAAACCATAGTAACAGGCAACAACCAAGGAAAACTACAGGTTGATGGGCGTTATTTAGCCTGCTAGAACTGGTTTAAATAAGATTCAAGCAGGAAGAGCCATCTGTTTGCGACGTCAAGTTGTGAATCTTCTAAAAACAACACATTCACAACTTTGACGAGCACTTTTTTTTTTGTGGTTTTTTGCCAACATAATCAACAATACTAGAGGTTATAGAGGACATGGATTACAAAGATCCAATAAGTCGGTGTGGACCCATGATAGGACATCATGGCGGAGAAGCATTAGGATTGGCATCAGAACTTGGACGAGGGGTTGCAGACGGAGTGCTGTTCTCATCCCCACTAGTAGTACCTTCACTTTTCAGTATTCCAACTGCTTTCAACATGCTCTCCAAAATCTGAGCTTTGATCTTGTTGCCTCGTTTAGGAGTTACAAAATCGGTATTCTTCTTCTTCTGGGAAGCAGAAGGATTGGCAGCCATAAATATATGCTCTGCAAAAAGAGCCCAAGAAGTAAAATAAGTCATCACAAAAAGTAAAGAAACAAATCAAGACAACTCAACCCTTTAAAGGCCAGAATTTAGCGAAACATCATAAAAGAGAATAATAGAGATGGAACGGAAGAAAATTAGTAGAACTTGATCAGTTGTGTACTCTATGCAGCAGCAAAGAAAAGTCGCTATGCAGCAGCAGAGAAAAGAACTGAACAAGCTGCAGGGTTAAGAAGAAAACAAAGTAATTAACAGGAAAAGAACTGTGCTCTGATTGATGATGAGTGTTGTTGAAGGGGATTTCATGTGATTTTGAATTGAAACTGTAGACAGCTTGAAGGAAAAGGCCCCAAAAGGGGCTCGAGGGTGAGTGATAGGATGGGGAGTTGAAGCCTAGAGGTAAAAGAAAGAGAAAAGCAGGATTGATTTTATAGGCAAGTGTAGACGAGGGGAAAAAAAAAGGAAAAGGAAAAAAATGATCGCCTTTCACTTCATTACACGCGAAATGATCCGACGACCGTCTTAAAAGTCTTAATAAAAGTTAAAATATTAGTAATTATTTGATAAAGGATGAAAAATTTAATAATTTATTTTAATTTATAATAAATTATTAATATATAAAAATTAAGAAATTAATTAATAAACTAATCAATTTTTAACAACTAAAATTATTAAAATAAATCGAATTGATAAATTACACAATTTAAAATTTTTACGATTTAGCGTATAAAAGTGATAGCTGCAAATAAAACTGTGTTCATGTGATTACAAAGGAATGGCTACATCGGGGTCCTTTTTTCTTTTTCTTTTTGATGCTATGATTTCCCCATCAATTAAAAAGAAGGTGTGTATAATTAGGTGCCATAAGGACGGCAATGCGTAACTTCCTTGCAATTCTTTTCGATCAAACACTCGCAAGTCGCAACTATAAATGAATGAGTATGATTAAGAAAATGTTTAACTTTACTCCGAAATTACAGTAATGGATAACATTTTAAATAAAAAATATTTACTAAAAAATTGTGACTTATTATTACATATTTAACGGTTAATTAAAATAATTTTAACAAAAAATTAATGATAATTAAATGAAACTAGTTATAAAGACCCCAAGACTTCTGGCTTAAAAGAATAGGAAGAGTAGAAGATGGAAGTCCAATGTGAATGTGATTTGAAATATCAAAGAAATAAGGTGGTGGCCCTATTCGGGCGGGGCAACTTGCCGTGTCATTTTCTTAATTGCCCTTTAATTTCTTACTCTACTGCGATCTGTGGTGTCTACAGTGGCATTGGATCCAAGTGTTTTGTGCCAACTAAAGATATATCCCCAATTCCGTACAGCAGCTCTTTAGTTTTGTTTTCTTCCACTACAAAATTTGATTTTAGTGGCCTGTTATATATACATTTATTTATGTAACCTTTAATTAATTTGTACATAAAAGCTGAACAATTGGCAGACTTAGAACCAAATAAAAGTTTAAAACTTTGTCGTTAATTAGGAGGTGTATAAATATTTTAATTAACTATTTTTTCTTGAAAAATGACAAAATATGATAAATAAGGAGTTAGTGACAGCAAATCGAAGCATTCCCCACACTCGGGAGAGACAGTTTTCCCCACAATTGCCTGAAAACTCCATGCATGATTATCCATTCCAAACTCAGAAAGCCCCTTTGAGAAGTGAATACATCCAATGAATTGGGTGTCTCCTTGGGGCCTGGAGAGCGCCATGCAGGCATCTCATGTGGACCTGGTTTAATAGTAAAATAGAGAAAGTTGCAGCTTTCTTTATTATAATTATAGATTGGAAACTTGGGTAGTTAGACACTGAACTTTTGGAATTCGGATGCCAATGATTAAGAAAGCCACATAAATTCAACATTAAAGCTTTAATATAATGTTCAACGACGTGAGTAATTACGATAAAGTTTCATTCGGTAGCTGCCCATAGTCATTTGTCTCTTGTGTGTGTCTTTGTCCACATTTTCACCACTTGGTGATAACGTACGAAGTGTCACTCACGTTTAATTTTGGTTTGTGTTTATCGTAATGGAACTCAATTACAAGGAAACGACGTCATTCAGCAAGTCACTAATGCAAATTGCATGTGGAATAAAAAAAACGATTGCGTGAAGAAAATATGAACAAGGTCCCAGGGAGACGGTGATCAAGAACTAGCTAGAAGTTTAGGCTTAGGAAACATCCTGTAGTCTTCTCCTTTATGAGCTCATAGGCCTAAACCCAAACGTACCGTTGACTTTCAGTTTGCTACTGTAGTAAGTCCATTTTACTCGTTAAAACGCGTTGCACTATAAAAATGCTAAGATACAGTGATGTTTCTGAACTACAATATTAAATTACTATTTATGTTGCATATTATAAGAATCGTTTTGTATTTAACTCATGTACTCAACTCAGGTGTGCTTTTTTTAGGGGTGTAGAAAAAAGGGTACGGGTATGAAATGGAAATTGGCGGTTAGTGTGAACTTATCGTTAAAGACTTAAGAGTTTCATTCTTTAATTTTGAGCAATCCTTCGATTCTCTCATAATCTAAAGGAATAAGAAAGAGGAATGAGAGTGATTGCACTATAATTAATTAAATATAATGAAATCAATTAAATAATTAATTAAAATATTGTAATTAATTAATTAATTACAATATTATTATTCATTAATTAAAATATTGTTAAT
>JANIJF010000008.1:5414315-5426189 GCA_024520955.1 Erythroxylum bequaertii
AAATTAAAATCTTCATGATGTCCCCGGGCAGAATCAGGTTCTGCATCAAGATCAATCTCAGCATTGTGAAGAATCCCATATGTACGGCCTTGAAATCTCTACATACACCAGGAGTAAACATGAGAAGCTTTCCAAGCATTTCATTGTTTAGAAAGAGAACACTTCGCATGTTGGAGAAAAGGAAATTTTGTGATGAAATCAGATCAAAGGTCAGATCTTTTGTATTACCTCTTTTTACAGCTGCATTTATGTTAATGCACTTGAACTTTTAAAGCAAATTTAAAAACAAGCTTCAGTTGATTAAAGTAACAAACTAAGCATTTATCGAAAGAAAACAACTGATGTTAGAACAAAAAACCAGGACATGGAATGCCAATGAACTACATCCACTCTGAAATTAACATTTCTGAACCCTTTATACACCAAAAATATTAACATTTATGGTCAAAATAATAATAAGAAGATGAGTCGCACCTCTGAATGAACTTTTTTCAATATGAAGGGTTTAGGAAACAGCATCCAAGGAACTGCAATAAGGGCAAAAAGCAACAATACTATCTGCAAAAACTCAAGCATCAATTAGCCAATCAATATTTGAAATAGAAAGATGGTCATATGCTGGACTCAGAATGTAGAGGACCATACCTGAAGTGGTCTCTGGCCCCAAAACAGCTCATTTTCACCAAGATCATCAGTAGGACTCAAAAACATGTAGATCATCACATGATAGAGATCAGCCTGAGAACCAGTGCACCACTTGATGATAATGAGAAGTGAAAGATACCCAAAGAGGCAGTTGAGAAAGATCATTTGCGGCACAAACTGAAACCTATTGACAAGATGCCTAATAAGTGATCTGTTAAAATACAAAGCTAAAAGGGGAGGCAGAAAAATATACCTAATGTCAATTGAGCTGCCAAAAAAGCGTGCATTGAAATAACTTAATATAATTCCTAGATTCATTTGGGCCACACCAAGTAAAATTGACATCTTCATCTTCAGAGAGTTCAAAAAGGGAAGCTCTGAACGACTTCCACGCCAACTAGGATCCACGCCAAATGGGTATGGATCTTGGTACTTGATTAAACCAACTGTTTGTGCATCACTGATTAAGAAAAGAATAAAAATAATGTTAATTAACTATGTTCTTTCAAAGCAAAACTGGGTAAGAATATCGTATTTGGAATCTATGATAGCGTAAAGTACTGAGGCATTAGTGACCTTGTAAGCAAGTAGAGATGAAATGCATCAACAGACATGAATTCCAACATTAAATAGAGGTTCATAGTTTATCACAATCTAGAAAAAAAGCTGATTGACAGAGTGTACATTGATTCCCATCCACATTAACAACCCAACCTTTTCAACGGGACAGAGACTATATAAAAAGCACTCCTCCAAAATGAATCGTTTATTTGTCTTGAATTTAATTAAGATTACTTGTTAACCCCACTCAAGTCTATGAGCACAAATCTGGCCATGTTAAGAGGTGGTGGAGTTTTGCATTTCAACTCAGCAGTGCAACTCCTAGAACATTTGAGGCATCATATAAAGTTCTAGACAATCGAAATTGTTTCAAGCTGACATATAGAATTGCAAAAAGTGTACAAACCTGCAACTAGGGTCCCTACATTTGTAGGCAGACCCACCAAATATGTGGAATGGAACAGAGAAGAATTCGTTGTAAATCAGGCCACAGTAAATTGAAAAAATTGACATTAGAAGGAGCACATATCGCCCACCAAAAAGCATCTCCATAAAGCTGCCAAGTCTCTGCAAGAATTAAATATAAAATTCAGTCTGTTAAAAAGATGCTGGAATAAATCTTCCAATTTTAGCATTTGCATAAATGTTAGTACGTAAAAAATGATAAAAAGTTTGATATTGCTACAGCTACATAGGAATCGAGTATATCTTTCTGAAGTTGCACAAAAGATGAAAGAAGCATTTATTTAGTAAAAAGCATAAACCTAATTTGCCTTGTACAGTTCCATTATTATAAACGCGAAGACAAGTTTATTTTTGTGTTGTGCACCACCTTACCTTCTCCCATATCACTTTCAATACATCCAATCAAGCTCAAAAGGACAAGAATTTGTTAAGGTCATTATTCTTGCAATTCTAAAAGTTTATACCCTCAATTCCTCAAAAGAAGGCTTTTTAATGAGTTAATATTAGCATGTGCGTATCATGATAAGAAAGAGGAAAAGAGAAAGAAACATAAATATCTGAACACGGTTCAAACAAGGAACAAAATCCACATCAGTAGAAGTACTTGTTCTGATAAAAACTTGTCTCAAAACTTGACAAACTGTATACCTGACTACTAAGTTTACTTTCACGTGCAATAAGAAGTAGTGCTCCCAAAAGTAAGCATATTCCGTGGCCCCAATCCCCAAACATCACCGCAAAAAGAAATGGAAATGTAACGACAGTGTAAACCGCAGGATTCGCTTCTTGATATCTAGCAACACTGCCAAATAAACAAAAGTATTAGCCTTTTGATCAGTTTAATGGGTAGAAAACATGGCAGATCATATCTGCTAAAGGTCTATCCAATAGCTTAGCAATATACAGCATCAAACAGACAAGACCAAAAAGAAATCATTATGCACTAGTGCTCTCAAAATTGATGCCTTTGCAATTACAGATATTTAGTGATTTAAAAGAACAAATGCACAGATATCTAATTGTTAGTTGAAAACTCTATAAGAACAAATGGATTAGTTAAAGGATGTGAAGCTACATGGTAGAGATCTTTAATGAACCAAAATCATAATTACTTTCTTATAAGGAAATAAGTCAAATTTTGAAATTTTCTCTTTTTTTCAAGAAACATATAAGAGAATAGAAATTGCCTACAGAATTTGATGGCAATTTATTAAAGAACTAACCCATATGCATCAACAATTTCCTGAAATGCATTTGTGAAGCGATTGGTTCTAAAATAAGTAGGAGGTGACTCCAAAGTATCCATCACATGGAATATAATGCCCACTTGTGAACTGCTGTCATATGTTGCACGTTGAAGTGCCTCCTGAATCTGTCAATCATAAAACATGTTTCATTGAAAATTCAGCAAAACTTTTAACCAAGTACCACAGTTCAATAACAAATGAACAATATTCAGAAAGAAATCATATAAGGTACCTGCGATCTTGCAGATATAGGGCACCAGCCCTCTCCAACAAGACATTTTTTTGTTACATCAAAATTCAGCATATTCAATGTGTCATATACAGCTTTCTCCCGTCTCACCTGGAAAGAAGAGGCATTCAATATAATGATGAACAACACACCTTCTATTAGAATAAGCACGAAAAGAATGAATCCTACCAGGTTCAGCCATTTTGTTAAACGGAATCCAATGGAAGCCAGGGCTTGATTGCGGTGGCGATTTCCAGCATCTAAAGTAGATTCCAATTCAGAAAGTCTTGAGATAACCTAAAACAAAAATTGAACTTTCAACACAAGGCAATCCAAGATTCTTTGAGTAAAAAGAATGAGTGAATGACTATTAAAGTAAACTTTGTGAACTGGGCAAGACTAGACCTAGTTCAGTGAACAAAGTAGCATGGACATTGCTTCAATAACATTTTGGCAACTAAGAAAACTATGGAGAAGAAGAAGATTTGTAGAAAAGGCACTCTGAAGAATTAGAAGTGTAACAACACATATGTTGCTAACACAGAAAACATTCCAACATAATAAACTAGGATACTGTATCATACTGAAGAATGAAGTTAACAACAGTGTATCTCTATAACAATACACGTACTTCTCTGGTTAATTGCCTCTGTTTTGTTACATCTTCAGGGACAGGATAGCAATTTGCCCCAAAAGCTTCACAAATTTTCAAAATCTTTGTTCTTGCCTGTTCACCTGAGAAGAAAACTACAAATACTGTTTTCTCAACCTGTAACAATAAATGCTTTAGGAATCAATTTCAGTGTACAAAATCATTCAATGCATTTTGATGAAAGCAACACATTAGAGGAAGTGAACATTAGATAGGTGGAAGGGTACACGAAGAAAAAAATTAAACATGATAACATCAAAACCAAAGCTTTATCAGAAAGCATGTCACAGATGAGATGAACAAACCATTTCAGTTGACACAGGATCCATGATCTCTTCATCAGCTGGTGCCTGATTGAAAAGCATATTGCCCCTTGTAGCACGAAACAACATCCTTTCAAATCTCATAACTTTCGCTCTGGGTATAATTCCAGCAATAAATCTCAAACCAGATTGGTTAGATGGTGCAGACCTCAACTCCTGTATAATACAAGTTCTTCCATGAATGTAACAATAGCAATTAGTTTGACACGAACAACTCCGAGGTTGTAAGGGATAACATATGAACCTGTTCAAGTAGAGAAGCTGAATCCTCATAACTATTATTTAAGAACACACTGTCATTTAACTCTCTTTCATCTTCTACTGCATGACCATTACTTGATACAAGAAAGCCAACGGCCTGAATCAACCACAAAACATAACAAAATCAACAATTTGGAAAGCAAAAAAGTCCGTGGTTCCAATATTCTCAGAATTTGCAGTTACAGGGAAGTTTTGATCTTCTATTTCTTTTGCAAACTGAAATCCATATGAGGAACATAAGAATTGAGAAATCATCGCTACTCTTAGCAATTTAACTTGGCAAAACAACAAAAATAGCTTCTGAATGATTAAATTCATCTGAAAAAAAAAGAGCATCAATGAATCTCCATAAAGGATAGGAAAGCTTAGCCATAAAAAGGGTGTAGGACGACTGAATAGTTGAACAACCAAATTTGCTAATTTATATAGGCATATGAACTCTCTCTCTCTTTCTCTCTCTATCTCCATGTGTGTGTGCATGCATGTATGTATATGTGTGCGAACTGCCACTTACTCAAAAGAAGCTTCCATTTTCCTACATAGTCAACAGCCTGATGTTTTTAACTCCAAGATTGATAGAAGAAATGAAATCATTTTAGTTCCAAAAATGATACTAATTAAACAAAGAATTTTGAAAGATATTAATGCACTATATATAAAGCCCTGAATAATAAGGAAGATTGCAAACGATGTATTACCCAAGTAACTGGAAAGTAAAAGCTAGATAGAATTACTAAATTTGCTTAATCTGTTGTTCTTCTCGTTAATTTTGCTTATTGTCTAGAGATTAAATATATTCTGAAGAAGTTCTGTAGCTAGACACCTGCCATGGCTATTTATCCTATGACATAGACCACACACCAAGATACCAATTTGATTTAGGAGTAATAGAAGAACTAAAACACATGTCGGGAAACAATGTAAATGAGAAAATGCAATAAAGCAAAAGCATTACAAATGAATAAAACAGTGACAGCTTACAATTCTTATTTTCTACCCACAACATGAACATAAGAGTCAAGAAATTTACCTTTTGCAGCACCATTTTGAATTCGAAAAGCTCATTGTATGATTGTTGAAGTTTCTCACTGTTAGAGTTCATTTCAATCAGATCATTTTCGAATTCAGCAAGTTGTACCTGATACCAGAAGATATAAACAACAGATATGATTAGGTTCAATGATGATTCCACGTTGAGTTTATACAGGTTAGTCTTATCACTTATGAAATAGTAGGTTGTTGCAACTGCTGTGAATGCAAAAGAAAAAAAATCAAAAACAAACACAAGGGAAAACAACAAACAAAATGAGACACAAATGCACCTCTAGCTCCTCCAGCTCAACATCTGGTTCTAAAACAGGAAGTGCAGAAGATAGTAGACCTGCTTTATTGACTTGATCTCTGAAGAATCTCAACTTCCTAGACATTTCTCCACATCGCTTTACCTATGGGAAAATCTCTACTAATTAAAACAGCAATCACAAGAAGTAATAAACAATCGCAGTTGGTATTATCCTAAACTGCTAAAATGAAGACAGATAGTCAGTACGAGGGAACTACAAATGATCAGTTCATGATCCAATGAAACAGCCAAATGATTAAAGATATCAAGAAAATGAGAGACATAGACATTAGATGTTTAAACTTGATAACTGAGTGGCAGAAGTTCATTGCTAGTCATGTTTGTTGAAACCACTAGAAGAGCAACTTTATACATGCAAACACAAGAGCAAAAAGGTTACCTGATTGACAAATGTACGCTGGAAAGGGCTTTTATCAACATTTAACTGCCAAGCAGAGAAGTAGCCATTAGCACTTCTAACTGACACCACAAGATTGAGTAAGAAACCAATTTTTCCACATGGATACCCTAACATGAATGAAACATATTCCACATTGTAAATAACTGAGAATCTACAATACCCAACACTTTACTTGAACTTACTGTCCATGGCAGAATTAAAGCGGACTCAAAAGTTGTCCAGTATACTACATTTCTCCATTTGTATATATTAAACAGTAACACGAGACAATTCCAACTAAGATAACATGACTAGCTAAGAAATCATCAAGAAAGGGCGCAATCATAACCGATCTCAAGCTATGCTGTAAATAATTATTCACTATCTCATAAAATCACGTAAGCGAAGGGGTGTTGGTTCAGGGAATAGGATATCTAATCCAATCACGAGCTGTAAAATAAACATGGATTCATACTTCAACATGAGTTAAAGATTTAAGAAACATTCATCTCTAGGCCTATAACTTTCTAATCAACTTGACAAACACATATCAAAATCCATAACAGAAGGACTCCAGAAGCAGTTCTATAAGCCAAATTATTAACAAATAGATAGTTTTCAAAAGTTTAAACGAAATAACGGTCCCAAAAACACTGTACAAAACCAAGATCTCCTATTCTTATTAGTCATCGAACCAATAACTGACAAACAACCATTCAAATCCACCTGTTATTTCCAAAGCCAATAAAACATTAGAAATTCCCGATCTCCGTCACTAAGTTCCCTCGATTTTACAGAAACCGAACAAGCGCACAACAAAAAGGGGCAAAAAGAAAAACAGAAGCGAGTTGAATCTACATGGACACACGCATAACCAGAAGGAGAGAATTAAAAACTGACATCGCGGAACTGGAGAACCCCGATTTCGCCTAGATAGGAGACGGCGCGGTGGGCGGTCTCGGCGGGGATGATGAGCTGCACGAGCGACATCTTCTCGGAGCGCATCAGATCCATCGACGGCAAGCTGTCGACGAAACGCTCCCATTTCTCCATAACCATTTTCGGCTTTCACAACTCTTATTCTTGCACAGAGTCAGAGAGAGAGCAAAGAAGTAAAAGAGAAAGAGATTGAATGTTAATGGCGGTTGATCTTTATTTACTTTTCTATATGAAACTCTGAAATTGTAACTGCCTCAGATCTGAGATATGGCATTTCTTTCCCTTCCTATATCTCCCTCTGCTGTTTTATTACGAGTAGAGCGCGTCTCTCCCTCTCTCTCTCTCTCTCTCTGCTTTGTGTTTCAGTTTTTCATCGTCAACTGCCATCGATATTTGCTTCCCTCGTATCATTAAGTCGTATATATTTCTTTATAATAATTTTTTTTTTTTTGGGTTTCTTTCTTTAATATTTTCGCTTACGAGAAAGTTGACGTAATTAGATATTACAGTCAGAATCCATTCTGGCAGATCACCTATGGGTGCGATGCTTTATGCTTGTGCTTCAGGGAAAGATGAATTTATTCTTATTCTCTTTGGTGGTGGTTTAGTGATTTGATTAGCACGACTCTTTTAAGTAATGCATGTTTAATGACCAATTCGTTCTGTTATTAGTATTACTAAAAGAGAGAGAGAGAGAGAGAGAATAAGAAGTAAATTAACATTTAAGTAAATTTTTGTATGATAAGAATCATTTTAATTGATATTCAAATGAACATATTCATTAATTTCAATTAATATTTCATTAACTTAAAGTTTATGATGTAAATTATTGATTTTGAATATTAAAAAGTCAATTAAGATAAATATTTACAATGTGAAAGAGTAAGTTAAATATTATGTTATATTAAGATTAAACTTAAATTTAGTAAAAATCTTACAAATTAGAATTTACTATCTTAAACTTGATTTGATCTTAAACTCAATTAAACTTGATTTTTTTAATTTTAAAATTTAAAAACACGTCACTTTAATAATATTTATATTTGTGTTATTTTATGTAAAATTTTCAAAAATAGATCTAAATAAGACAATTTGAGTCTAAACTAATCTTAAAACTTAAAATTTAAAGAAAAATACTCAATCATAATTAGAAGCCCAATTAACTCAAGATCGAACCACTTTGAAACTTTAATTATTATCTTAATTTCTAATTTTTCAATTGAAACTTTAATAATTATCTTCTTAACGAGTTTATTGATAAATTAAAAATCATGAAGTTATTTTCAGTTTTGACTTGCACAAACCCGGAGTACTGCTCAAAAAGCCAAAAAAAAAAACGGGAGATAATTCTTGAGCGGTGGTTCTCCGGTCAACGCATCCTTGGATCTGTAACCGTGCTGAACTAAACTAATGACGACGCCGACGTTTTCTAGTTTTACATGTAAAGCGAGGGAGATTGATTGAAGGACCTAATTTGAGCATAGAACCTAAGCCAGTAGCCTAGCACAATAAAGAAGCCCAATGGCCTAGCCTAGGCTACAAGTGGAGAAATAGCATTCAAGTAAGCCCTTAACCCAATATGAGATGGAGTCTTTAAAGACTGCAACGTATAGTAGCACTTGGTTCCACCATTTATTAATTTCCGGATGAAATTAATAATTGGACTAACCTTTTATTATCGTTATTTTGAGATAATTAGTTAAAATAATATTATTTTAATTTATAAATTTTAAATCACAATATTACCAAACTTTAAGACAACAAAAGTCCAATTTAATTAAAATTTAAAATTTTAGCCGTTAAGAAAAAATATTTCTAAAACCTGAATACCGTGCATGAGTATGGACAATCTTGTTCTACCTAGCAAGTTAGTAAAACAATTTGAACAACTCATTTCTTTAAACAGATCAGAATCTAATTTCACGATGGGAGTCTCTAAGACAGAACTATTATTTTACATAAACATTTAAATCCACATGTTGCCTCCTGCATCGCAATGAATGACTCCCTAAGTGAATTCTTATGATTGTGGACTTGCCTGTTACAGCCATTGCAATTGCAAACGCTAAATACTTTTAGCCCTTTGAAATAATTAGATGGTTTGTGGTTTTCTCATTTCTGTTGTGAATCAGTGAACATGTCACTCGATTTGCTGTTTTATAGTAGGTAAGATGTGTTGATTTATACTCTACAATCAACCGATTAGTTGTAATTTAGTGGTATAATTATTTAAAGGTATTATTTTTATCCTATACATTTTCATATATAAACTAGGATATATATATAATTACAAATAAACTAAGAAAAAGTCAGCAGCCTCTACGCGATTCTCTAGTTGCTTGCAGTCTCTTCCAGACTCTAGTAGAAGCTTTACAGGAGTCGGATCCTCTTCGACAGTACCTATCGGTATTCCTGATGTCTAGGATCAAAATGATCCTCTTGATGATGTTGCTAGAGTGATTGAGGCCTTGGTAGAAGACTCTTTGTCAGAATCCGATGCACCCCGCCTTCGACTCATTATGTCCCACAACCGGTCCCTTCTCCAGCTCCGAGAAAGCTCTTCAAGATGAAATGTAGCAAATCTGTACGACCACCCAAATTTCATTCTGCCTCCAGACTGCCAGTGGACAAAGCGATCTCTTTCAAGTTCTTCACTTCAGCTGCTGAGCAGAAATGGAATACCTTGTCAAACACTGGGGTCATGAGGGATCGACCTATCAATCTAGATGAATTTCGAAGTCAGGGTCTGCACACTCTTCTTACCGAACGCTCCTTGCTTCATGCCTCCCTGCTTCCTCAACATTATGACTCCGTCCTGATAAAGTAGTTTTATTCTAATATGACAAGTGATATTCTTAATGTGAATACAATCTCTTTTGGTGTTGTTTAAGTGAGGGGGAGGGTCATCAATTTTGATGCTACTCGGTTGAATGTGTTTTTGGGCTTTGACAATGTGGTTGATGATTCTCTATATGATGATGAGTGGGACATCTCAACCAATCAGATTATTGCAGTCTTAACTGGTGGTAAACTCACTACTTGGTCATCAACTTCTGCTCTTCGATCTTCCATGCTGACTCAGAAATACTTTGTTCTGTTCAAGTTGATTGTCACCAACTAGATGCCAAGTACTAATGTGGTGACAATTTATCTGGCCCAAGCCAAGCTTCTCTATGCTATCAGAACGGGAGTCCGCTTTAATCTTGGCCGTCACTTCATCGATTCCATGCTGGCTATTGAGAGTAAGCCCTACTCTCTCTTATATTTTTCATGTTTAATCTCACAATTTTTGTATTCCTATGGGGTCCCCAGGCTTGAATCGAGTATCTTGGAGACTGTTCCCCTAATGAATATTTGTCCACGGATTTTTCGACAACCACGGGTGGTGGACTTGCCATATGTTGCCTTAGGTCCTTCAAATGCCTCGGGCACCTCAACTGTAAATCCCAATGTTGCTTTATTCTTTGAGCTTGAGCGACTTGAAGGTGTGTTGCAAGCTAATACTAAAGCCATTCGTCAATTGAAGCACCGCGTTCTCCGTTCTCCGAGTGTTCCTTAATTGCTTTTTGTCATCTCATGTCTCAAAGGAGGAGATATCCACAGATAAGTAGTGTATTTTTCTTCTCTGTTTGGGCTTGTACATTTTTATTGCTTGCGTGGTATGAAAGACTCACTCAATATCTTATCAAGCAGGGGTATAAACGAGGTAACATTGACAAAACCTTATTTATTAAAAGGTGTAAATCAGATCTTATGATAGCTCAAATTTATGTCGATGATATTATGTTTGGCGCTATACGTTCAAAATGGTCGAAGAATTTGTTAAGCTAATGATGTCGGAATTTGAAATGAGTATGGTGGGTGAGTTAAACTTCTTTTTAGGTTTGCAAGTGAAACAAATGAAGGATGGAATCTTCATATTGCAAACAAATATGTTCGCAACATAATAAAGAAGTTTGGTCTTAAGAAAGCTAGACATGCAAGAACACCCATGAGCAGCTCAATGAAGTTGAACAAAGATGAGAACGGGAAAAGTGTTGATGAGAGTTTATATCAAAGCATGATTGGTAGCTTATTGTACTTGACTACTAGTAGGCTGGATAGCTGCTATAGTGTTGGTGTATGTGCTCGCTATCAATCAAATCCAAAAGAAACATATATGACAGCCGTCAAGAAGATCTTTAGATATGTAAACAGAACATCAGATTTTGGGATTTGGTATACATCGGACTCCACATCTTATCTAGCTGGATACAGTGATGCAGATTAGGCTAGAAACTTAGATGATCGCAAAAGTATTTCAGGGGGTTGTTTCTTCTTGGGAAACACTTTGATCTCTTGGTACAGCAAGAAGCAGAATTCAATCTCACTTTCGACTACTGAGGCTGAATACATAGCCGCAGGCAGTTGTTGTTCATAGCTACTTTGGATGAAGCAAATGTTAGAAGATTATAGGATTGATTAGAAAGAGTTAACAATCTTATATGATAATAAAAGTGTGATCGATATTTCGAAGAATCCCATTCAGCATTCATGGACAAAGCACATTGATCTTCGACATCACTTTATTCGAGAACTCGTAGAAAGCAAGACAGTTATCTATCTCATATATCTACCGAGAAGCGGTTGGCAAATATCTTCACAAAACCTGTTGATGCGGTAAGATTCGAACAACTTAGAGGATCCTTGGGACTATGTGTCCTTTCTCAATAGTCTTTGTTTTTCATTATGTTTTAAAAAATAAAAAAGGGAAAAAGAAAAAGAACGCAGCGTTTCTTTTAGTGAGGGATTAAATCCCTAATTGTCTATA
>JANIJF010000008.1:5433997-5444754 GCA_024520955.1 Erythroxylum bequaertii
TCAGTTTTTCAAGACAACAGGAGGGCAAAAATGGAAAGATCACTTAAATGAAGGGTAAAAAGGGGAGAACAAGAAATTTGTGGTTTTGTTTAAAGGAAGAAGAGAGCTGTCGGAGGAGTTAGAAAAATAGAAGAAAGAAAAGAAAGAAGAAAGGAGAGAGGAGAGTTTCGGTTCTTTTGAGAAAGAAGAAGCAAGAAAGCAAACCATTACCTCTATAATCATAATCAACAACCAACCACTTACTTTTTATTCCATATCCATTAACTCC
This sequence comes from Erythroxylum bequaertii, assembly GCA_024520955.1. Lineage (NCBI taxonomy): Eukaryota > Viridiplantae > Streptophyta > Magnoliopsida > Malpighiales > Erythroxylaceae > Erythroxylum > Erythroxylum bequaertii. The sequence goes on from JANIJF010000008.1 coordinate 5,434,266, forward strand.
TTCCCAAACCTATCAATCAAGTACCCCCTAAATTATTTTGGTCATTTCCATGACGTGTGATTTCAATAAAATAATGCCTTTTTTTAAAAATCTTTTTCACATCTCAAAGATTCGTAGATTTCAACCAATTTGTTCCTTTCCATTGTGAACAACGTAAGCTACAAGTTGAGTGACTTGAACAAATTAAATTGTGCCCATAAATGGCAAATGAAATGCTGCCTATCAAATTCAAATTGTATGAATCTATATGACATAATTAAAAAAAAAGAAATTAAAACCTACAAATATAGGCATACATGTTTAGAACCGTCTGTCTTGTGTCCACATCTGCTAGGTGAGATGCATTTATCACTTTGTACATGCCTTCTCTCGCAACTCGCATACGTTACCAAATGCTGAGTTTGGAATTTAGCGGCACAATCATTTCCGTAACGGTTGTTTGTTTGCTTATTTTTGTTTCCGTTTGAGCCCCAGCCATACGAGCACGCCACTTCCCCATTCTGTCCTGTCTTCGTGCTCGATCCGGACAACTGAATCCGTTACCAAAACCCTCCCCATGACGCTTGTGACGTGTGAATTTCTGTCTCAACCTATCCCGTGCCTCGCGTGACCGCATCATTTCTCCCACGTGCCATTTCTCCAACACTGCCCTCTTGCTCAATCATATCTACATTTTTTTTTCCGGTTAAATCATCTGGTATTCGACGCTACACCAGCAATCGATTAATCCGAATTCGAGCAGGGTTGGACCATATAGGCGGCAAAGCTCTCCCTCATAAGTGCGGCTCCATTCTCAAGACTCGAAACCGAGACCTTGGTTACAGGAGGAGGAGCCCCAACCACTCCACCACAGCACTTGCGGGTTCAATCATATCTACATTGCACCCTACGATTATATATATTTTGACTTAATTTCAATAACATTTCACAACTTATGTAGAATTATTGTGACAAATTTAACTTATGTATGCATTATTATCAATCTAAAAGGGACAAATTTCCAACTAACTTAAGCATAACATGCAAGGGTTTAGTTCTTAATAGTAAACTTAAGAAATATCACAAACAACCATTAAGAAATATGATTGAATTTCAACACAAAACTTAAGTACAGAAAACGGCTGAAAGATTTCACATAAAACAGTTTGGTATGTTCAAATAACAGAGTGAAAGCGACTTCTTTTAAATTTTAAGTTAATGGACTATAGTTGTACCTACAAATGTAAGTACGTGGCTATTCATTTAATAAACAAATGAAGCAGTACACAAAAATTACATACCGGTGAGTGCGAGTGTGAGTGCGAGTGAGCGAGTGGGGAATTTATACTTTGCTTCACAAGGGAGGAGAGGTTAGGGAATGAGTGGGCAAGTGGGGGCCACCGAAAACACACTACCCATTCAGTGGAGCCCACATGAGAACAGATCCATTGTCGAAGATCTTTGATGTCTGGTAATTTCTTCCTTTCCTCGTAAACCCAAATATCGGTCTTTTTCTTCTCTATCTCGTAGCCGCATTTACTTACTGCCACGTGTACTTTTTCAGACAACGTGCGGGTCCCATTTTCCACCGACCAACCCTCTCTCTCTCTCCCTCCTCCTCGGCGCTCCGTAAATTTTGAATTTCCTTCAGGTCTCTCTTTTGGCTGTTGCTGTTTACGTTCCGCTCAATAGTTAATTTAGTGTTCGTCAATCGTCAACTAAACGAATTATTTAATTTTAGTTAGTTTGCATTCATTTCATTTGTGAAGGTTTTAATAAATGAATCGTGAAAGGTCTTAGATTATTAAGTATGCCGTGACTTTCTTAATCTTTATTGTATAATTTAACATCAATACAGTTTATAGAGAGAAACTTCTTTTATGATCTCTAAAACATAAATCTACTAGTTGATATGCAAGTTGGTTTGAACGGGTTCTTCTATGCTCATACCTAAACTGCTAATGCCCTAGAAGCTTAGAGCTTTTTAAAACTCAGATAATGCTGACTCCACGAAAGGCTCAATGTAAATCGCTCAACCTACCAACGTATAGATGGGAATATGTTATATGTAAAATATCTTGCAAGGATTCTCTAGTAGCAGCCTTCAGATTCTTTTCTTAACAGAAGATGCTACAATATGTTTCCGGCACAGTTTCCCATCCTACTTTCACTTTCCAGTGCTTCCTTTGACTGTAATTGTTGACCAGTCAACTAAACTCGACGGATCCCCATGATGTTCTTCAAGGCCCCGCCACAACACCTTGTTTCTTCACTTGCGATCATGATTGATGATCATCAATGTTCCCAAAGCTGCGGTGCTTATATATGTAAATTATTCATTTGGGTAACTAAATTTTGTGTAGTGGCCAAATTTTCTTAGGATCCAAAGGGATTTGCTATCCAGAGTGGAATCAATCATTGCTTGTTCATGATTTTCTAAACCATACAGAAGACGACAGCTTAGAATTCTGGTTTCCTAACATGGGATTTCTCGCCAGTCGTCTCCAAGAATCTTGGTCCATAAATGGTAATATAGACAACAAAAAGGATAAAGAGTACCATAGGGGAGCAACAAAGAGTGTCTAGGTATAGCTAGCTGAATGCTAATTACCGTGTAATCACTATTTGATTGGTTTATCATTATGCATCACATGAGAGGACTGCATGTGGATTGCAAGTTCTATTATTACTTTTCTTTGTTGTCATGATGAAATTGATTAAAAGAAATGCTCATAATGATGCGATTTGCTTTATCTGATTTTGTATAGTTCTCTTACATTGGTATATTCAAAGGACAACGCTCCTCCACATCTGGTCCGAATGATTAAACAAGAGAGTGTATGTAAGAAAATAATAATCCAAGTTTATAATTATTAAATGGGTCAATCATGTGCTTAAAATATTATTTTCAAACCTTCTTAAACGAAACACGTCATATGTGTGTACTTGGTTGGTTATGTCCACTAAGTTCCAATCACAAATGAATAGGTGTTTTGATGTGACCAACTGGATACCAATTTGAACTATACATATTGCGCACCTTTGGGGTTGTTCTTGAAAGCATCCAATGTCCTTGAACATCATTCCAATTAACCCTAGAAAATGGTAAAGCAACTCTTCTTACATTCAACTTGTGTCATCCATTGTCGTTCCGCTATCAAGTTGATGTCAACATATGTACACAGCACAACAAGGATTTACACGCAGGATTTGTCTCCTTATCTCCTTTTGTCTTCTTATGTTTTTCCTTCTAGCATAAGGAACAGGATACGTGTTCATATGCACCTTTTGGAGGCTGCCTTCGTAGCAACGATTTCTCTTTCACTATCTGCTATAATTAGAGAAAACGAGTTATTTAATACTAAAAATTTCTAAATATCATCCGTATTAATGTTAACATTTTTATTTTAGATTTTAGTTAAACATATATATATTTAAAAGTAACATATCAATATACAACATTTTTTAACAAAAAATAACGTGTTAAAAAAGAAAAGCTATTGATACTTATTTCTTAATTTACATTTTATTAAGTGTAAACTGAATAAACAATTAAATAGATACAATATCCCATAATTCACTCGCTTAGAATAAATCACTTGAAATCTCTACAATTTAGAAAGTCCGACTTATATAAAATTTGAAGTCCTGACATATCTACACTTTTAAGCAATCATTCTCTTCAAGATTAAGATAAGGTAAAATCCTCTTACCACTAACTCAATTTTGATTCCTTTTATATTAAGAAACTCGTGAGGAAGTTAGACTTACCATTTAGATTACCTCTTTACAGCAACTTACATCATTTTATTCTTTATAGAATACAACATTTTGCGCATTGGTGATATGGCGTGGAATGACTCGATAACCTAATACTAAATAATTTCATTTAATTGTAATATTTTCTTATAAATAACTAAAAATTGAATCTCTATCTTAAGGGAATGAGATTGGTACGCGTGGGATATGATTTGGTGATATTGGATATGTACGTATAAGCTAAAAACAGCGTAACAATGGTTGTTTTTGAAACCAAATAATGAACTTTGGGAGGTGAACATGCACTAGTCAGAACAAATGCTTCAAAAGATGGACCACTAATATTATATTGCTGAAGCAAAGGCAAAATTCCACGGTTGGCTGGGCATTATGCGATGCAGATATCAAAAGAATGATCCTCTATGTGGCTGTCACTAGTGTTCCTCTCCTTCCTCTTACCTAGTAGTCCTACATCAGCGGTACCTTCACTACACTACTCGAAAAACACACAACAAAGAAAGCACCCACTACCAACAACTATTCGGTCTCGATCAATCAATCAATCGAGGTGGACCCATTAAAACACAGTACTGAAACTACTACTCATCCGAACACTGCTTAGACCAAGTGTCTTATCGTGCATGTTTGTTACCGTATATTTTTGAATCTTCCGTCTAATATTACGGTGTCTTATCATGTTTAATAAATTTCAGCCTTCTATTTATATGAGAGTCGCATAAAATTTACGTGGGGCTTACAAAATAAATGGTTAAGATTTTATAAAACAGAATAAAACTGAACAAAAATCTGGACTCATTTTTTGCCCTTGGCTTTATAAGAAAACGAGTTTTGGTCATGTTCTTATTATGTTTTCCTTGATTCAATTGAAGAAAGAGGACAACATATTAAAAAAATCAGTGTCTATAATAGTCTTAAGAAACGCCGTTTTGTGACAAGAAGTCTCACTGAGTATCCTTTTGGAAATAATACTATTATTTGTATTTAAAAATCAATAGACCATAATGGGTGTAAATCTTAAAAATCATGAAATTTATAAAAATATACACGAGAGAGAAAGGCATTTATAATATTTATTGATTATGATGTTTAATAATTCCATTTTTTAAAATAATAATAATTTAAAAAAGAACCTTAGAGCTTTTAAGGACGAGTTGGCGAATGGCAAAGTAAGGACCCATGCAAGATGAAGGTTTACACATAAGAAGAAGATGACGATGGAGGAGGGGAGATGGTGGTGGAAAGTGGGGACCACAAGGCGTAGGTGGGGTCCACTCTATAGTTGCATCCACGCGAGAGTGGGACCTACTTAGCGACGAAACGGAGAGTATGTCTTTGTGGGGGCTGTCACGGCCTGCTCCTTCTGGATATAAGATGAGATTGTGATTTATAAGGGTGTGTTCAGATTGAGAGAGAAGCGGATTTGTATCAGAAGAAACTACTCCAATCTTCTTTCTTCCCTCCCAGATATAGTTCTTCTTCATTTTGCGTCCTCTGAGTTCCAAGCTCTGTAACACACAAACCCTAAAACATTTCCATCTATCTATCGCTTCTTGTTCCACAAAACATCATTTGCCCACGGCCCATCTCTCGGAACTGTTTAAGAAACGCCTGCTTTCTTGCGTCTCTTGTTGTTTCTTATTCTTCTATCTTCTCTTTGCCTTTCTTCTTTCTATATTTTAATCAGTAGTTTATATCCGTGTTTCTTTGATCTTCAAGAGGGTCATTTGGTTTTTGCATGGATGGATCTTTCAAGTGCACAAAACCAGCAGGTAGGTTTCTAGTGAATAACGCATATATATGCATACATATATAGACTGCTCTTCGTGTGATCACTTTTCGTTTGACCTTAATTCTTTCTACTTTCTTTTGAGAGATGATCATCAGTTAAGAGGCTTTGGCTTTTGAGTGAACGAATGCATTGAGGAATTGGGTTTTTGAGTTTGCTTTTCTTAGAGAAAGTTGCCTCTGTGTTTGTTTTCTCTTCTTCCAGTGAATTGATGTTTCTATTGTTTCAGAGTACCTATCCAAATTTATCAGTTTTCAAGTTGGAACCTAAATCCTGTTGAATTAATGGGGAAAGGTTTATGGGGCTTTTCTTTCATCAAATAATTCTTTTATCCGTACAAAACAAAACATCAGTTTAACATGTTGGTGATGGGGATTTCATTTCCGTGAAAAATACCATGAACTAAATAGAAAATTTTCTTATCGCTTTTGCATGTGCTTATTCTATTGTTAAGGGAACGAAATCTATACTTTACTCTTTTCATTTTCTTGATGCAATTAAGGCCACCAAATAGTAGTTATTTTTCTCTGGCAGTCACACTGATTATGTTTTCAAGGAAACAATCTCTAGAATTACCATTAGGTATGACCCTCAGATTAATTGTTGTTGAAGAATTGGATATTAATTGACTGTAGATCAGAAAATTCTCGTCACATAAACAGAAGCATAATCAGTTGGTTTCAAGTAATCTGCTGATGGATTCTCCATATTCTGCTGTACTCCATACAGGAAATGTCCGCACATTCATTCGAGAACATTTTGGTCTGCTCAAAAGCACGACAACAGGAGAGAAAGCCAAGGCCACAACCAGAACAAGCACTGAAATGTCCAAGGTGTGATTCCACCAACACCAAGTTTTGCTACTACAACAACTACAGTTTGTCTCAGCCAAGATACTTCTGCAAATCTTGCAGGAGATATTGGACCAAAGGTGGCACTCTGAGGAACGTTCCCGTGGGTGGAGGTTGCAGGAAGAACAAAAGATCATCTTCCTCATCGTCGAAAAGGTCAAGCCAAGAGCAGCAATTAACTCCTAATAACAACGATCCGCTCTCTACCCTCCCATCCTTAGCTTATGATTCCAATGACCTGACACTTGCCTTTGCAAGACTACAGAAACAGTCTAGTGGACAACTAGGTTTTGATCATGACCATGATCATCTGTCTCTTTTGGGACATCCCACCAGTGATATTATTGGAAACCCTAGCATTCACAACTCTGCTGCAACTCCTGCATTTATTGATGCACTAAGGAGCGGTTTCCTAGATGTCCAAAACACCAATTTCCAAAACCTGTACTATGGATATGGAAGTGGGAACATGGGAGAGGTGGAAAATTCTGGTGTATGTGTTAGTGGAGAGATGGGACTGCCATATGTAGATATGAGTGGGGCAACAACATCAGCTGTGACAGTGACCACAATGAAGCAAGAGTTGTGTAGCAGTGGTAGAGAAGATGAGAACAAGGTCTTGTGGGGCTTTCCATGGCAGGTTAATGGAAATGGGAACTTGGGTGATCTTGATACAGCCACAGGAAGAGGAAGCTGGAATGCACTTGGTTCTACTTGGCATGGACTTCTCAATAGTCCACTAATGTAAAGAGAGAGAGGGAGAGAGAGAGACCCAAAAAAAACACATAATTTTCTCATCTAATTAGGGTAAAATATCAGCTTTAGTTCCTTTTGAATTTTGTGTTAGAAGAGATATGATTCAACCGAATCATCTCTTTGCCCTTTATTTCCCTTTCCTGTTACTGGTTTTCTATACTAATGAAATTTCATATATGTTCGCTAACCAAGTAAAAGGAACTTGCAGAGCTGGGATAAAGATACTATCTTTCTATTTTAAAGAAAAAGAACAGACTGAGAGAGATGTTTCATGGTTTTTCGCAATCTGAACGTTGCAGATTTGAATGAGTTTGTGTTTTCAAGATATTCCATCATGAATACTCTTATTTTCAGGTAGATTCTATAAAATATAATAGTAATTAAATTGAAATAATTAAGTGATAATGGCCTTTCTTGAGGGCCTGTTCTCCCTAGGCTTTTAGAATTTCTCTGACGTCTTCAGCACCAACTTCGGTATGGATTTTCCTTCTCTTACCAGACAAAATCTAAGTTAAGATCTGGGCGTGGAAGAGAATTATACGGCCAGTTAACCCTTCGCAAATACACTTTATTCATGTGGGCAGTGTAAGAATTTTATAAGTTGAGATCTGCTGACAGCCAGAGATTTTAGTATTTTAATGTTATCGGCAGCGTTTAGTTGTTCTCTAATATCGAAAGTGACATTTTTGTTTTTTCTTGTACGTACGGACCTATTGGTGTCGGTAACATATGTGATGGGCCTGTCGGAAAGACTGTCTTTGGACCTTCATTTATTTGTCTTTCAAAAATGGCATGTTCGAGAACTCTCCCTTTCAGTGCGTCCTGTTCACAATGAATTAAAAAAACAATGGTTGAAAGTGGAGTCTTTGAGTTTTGACAGAACAGGGACGACGTTGGAAGAACATTTCATTGAATTCCAATCCAACAGAGAATGTAATTAAGCGACTTCGACCTAAACAAACCAGCAGAGGTAGTTATACATATCTTTGTAAACAAAAGCGTCGAAATATATATAGTCATCACAGGAATTTAGAAAGCAACAACTTGAAAGCTCAAGTATCTTAAGCCATTTACAGATCAGGAAGGTTCCACGTTCCTTTTCCACGAATAGATAACTCTTCCTATATGTGAAGTGACACCCACTTCTTGACATGCCAAAATAGGACACACATTGCCACGAATACTCAGTTATAGCAGTTAAAAGCCTCAGAGCAGTGCGAAATTTCGATTTGGATGAAGTTCTGAGGCATCTGTCAAAAGGAAGAAAAAAATAGAGTGAAAGAAATATCAAGTTATTAGAATATGAACACAACTAACCAACAATATAATGCCTGCCTCAAGTCCTGTTCTGTGGCTTCTTCCATAAGACCCCAATTTTTTTCAGCATGTTTCCGTTCTTCTTCTTTAGCAGATCGTAGTCGATATCTCCAGAGAAAGGAGAGACGAACTTGGTGGGACTGTAGTTGCTGTCCAGTGATCCAGTTCTCTCCATCATCTTACCGTTATTTCCTGAAGCAAGTATGGCTACAGCAGCCTCTGCAGCCTTCCTCCATTGATCAGACTGAACTTTCAGCCTTCTCAGCTCTGCTTCCAGTTCAGAATTAGCAGCTTGTGCAGCTTCAAGTTGCTCCGTTACCCTTGCCGCCCATTTATTGCTTTTATCAGCCTCCTCCATCACAGTCTCAAGCTTTGCAAGAGCCTCTCGTTCAGCTGTACTTATTGCTTCTACATATACATGTGCATGCTCACTTGCTTTGCCCCATTCCAGTTCCCTTCTCCCAAGTTGTAGTTTCAAATTTCTGCTTTCTTCCAGTGCATTCTGCAACTCAGTTTCCTTATCCACTAAACTTGCCTTCAGACAACAAACGTTTTCATTCAATTTTTTAAGCTCATTCTCAAGTTCTGATTCTTTTTGGTTTGATCTGCTCTTCATAAACTTCATATTCAAAGCTTCATTCTCTTCCGAAATGCCTTGTAATTCAGTTTCCTTGTCCATAAGTTCTGCCTTCAACTCTTCGATATCAGCTTTGGCTTGCTTCAATTCTGACTCCAATTCAGCCTCCCTTTCGGCAGAACCAGATTTTATCTCCTCCAGCAGTTCATAAGCACTTCTCAGTTGAACTGTGCTGTGTATTTGCTCTTGATGGCCTTTGATCTCAGCAGCTTCAAGAGCAGATTTTAATTGTTCTACTTCAGATTTCAAAGAACAAACCTCTGCTTTCAGCAGATTTGCTTCTGCTAACCTTTCATTTTCATGAATATCATGGTCAGCATTATAATTGCCTACAAGAGCTGGAGAATGATTGTCGCTAACTTCACGAAGGTCTGTTTCTAGTTTGCTCACGAGTTGTTCAAGTACATTCACACGTGTCCTTGACTGGTCCAACTCTGAGGCCACCATTTTGTAGGATTCTGTGGATTTCAAACCATCAGACCTAAGTGCCTCCACACACTTCTTTGCAGCTTCTAGTTGCAGAAGAGTTTCGTTAGCAAATGCTTGGGCCTGGGCCTCAGATTCTTTGCTGTATTTAAGTTGCTTTTTCATATTCTCTACAAGGGAAAGTGTATCCATCAGGTTTTCTTTCAGAATCTGGATCTCCTCATCTTCAGACTTTGAGTTTTTGTTCTGTGCAGCCTCAGAATCAAAAACTGTGTCAAGCTGAGATTTAAGCCACTCTATCTCACTCATTGCAGAGGCCAAGGCAGCTAAGTCGACAGAATGTTGCTGCCGGACAGACTCTTGCTCCGACTGCCATGTTTGATCCTTTTCTTTCGAGATATTCTGCACCTCAATTACACAAACCTCCTCAGAAGAAGACAATTCCTTGAGCTGTTTCTGCGACTCTTCTAGCTTCGCAAAAGCGTCTACAAGTTGCTTCTTGTACTCCTCTGCATCTTCCAGAGCTTGCTTTTTCAATAATTCTGAAGAACTTAACTGGTCCTTTACCTGCTTCAGTTCCTCCTGAAGCTTAGAAACCCGAGTTTCTAATTCTGAAATTTTGCTTGGGCGCTTCTTCTGGTGCAACAATCAAAATTAATGTCTTAATATTTCATTTAAAATGCAAAACTCCTAGTTTAATGACTGCGCTCAAGAATAATATTTCTTTGCCGTGTTCTGTACATATATGTGCATACCAACAAATAAAAGGAATGAAAGTACATATTCCATGTTTATAAATAACAAAAACTGTAAGATTAGATTTGTCCAATTGTGTTGCGAGACAAAAATAAACTTAATGAAAAGCTTTTACAATAAATTTGTGTTGGAGAATCCCGATTAGTTAGGAGAAGATTAATCCTAATTGATTCTGTCCTTGTACAAAGCTGTATTGTAGGC
>JANIJF010000008.1:5569778-5582248 GCA_024520955.1 Erythroxylum bequaertii
AAATTCTTATCATTATCATGCCAAGATGGATATGATTTAATCCCTCATTTCTTAGCTTATCAAATGATTCTTTGGTAATCATTTTCATTTCTTCTTGATCCTTTGGACCAGTTATTAATTTTCTTTCTTCAGAGTAATGTTGATATACTTTGTAATTTGGTTCTTGCCAATTGGATGAATATAGCAGTTCAGCTGGTACCATTGAAGCTCTTCTTCTGTTAGACATACTTAGTTGATGTTCTGGATTAAGGTTCATCTCAATTGTTTTATTTCTGTTGCTAGAACCTGTTATTCGATTAACAGCATTTCTAGCCAATTGTCTATATCTTCTATAGTCGCTGATTTGATCATCCGGGACTATAGTTGATAATGTATTTCTTTCATTATTCCTAGCTGGAATAAGTCCTCTATTTCTTTCTTCAGCAGTCCTTGTTTCAAAGGATACTGATGGTCTTAAGCTTGTACTTGTTTGACTCCTTTCTTTCTTTCTAATTTCCTTTTTTCTGAATCAAAAATTTCTTGTGGATTAATAAAATGATAAATTTTTCTTGTTATAGAAGGGGGTGCTATATCTCCTTTCTCTGCGATTTTTAACTTGTTAATCCACTGATTTGCTCAAGTGCTTCTTTAATTTCTGGACTTTCTGTAGAAATTGCTTTATTTGCTTCAAGTCTTGCAAACCTTGTTTCCAAATTCTCAATTTTCTTTGATAACTTGACAATCAAGTATATCAGGAGATTATTTTGCTTTACAAGTATTGGCGATACTTTTGTTGCAACTGTTTCTCTGTCTATTTTCTTGAATCCTACTGCTGGTGTTCCAAGTGTTTGTGTTGCTTCTATTGCTTCTTGATATTCTTCGTCTTCTTGATAGGATAACCAGGACATCAAGAGTTTAGCTATTGATGCAATGTTTCTACCAGCTGCTCGATTTTCTTTATTTTCTTTTCAAGTTCTAAAGATAATTTGACTACTTCTTTTTCTATTATTTTTCATGTCCTCTGAAACAGTGATCCATTTTTCTTTGAAAAATAGCCGGAGCATTTTTCAGTCCAAATGGCATTACTAGCCATTCATAAAGCCCATCTGGTACTATGAAAGCAGTCCATTCTATTGAGTCTGGATCCATTGCTATCTGATGAAATCCACATTAAGAGCAATTCTGGACACAGGAGCAACAAGGTGTTGTGTAAGAATACTGCAACACTATTTGTAGTAAAATTTTTCACCACCACACCACAGTCAAAAATACCCACAAGAAAAACAGAAGGGGCAACAGGGTTTGATCTATACAGTATCGAATGTATAGTAATACCTCCATTTCAAAGAAAGAGCATCTTCACAGGAATTAGAATGGAAATAACACATGAAGGAAATTTGATATATGGAAGGATTGTCTTGTATGGTTATATCTGGATTAATGATATCCAGTTTGCATGTTATTTTATTTTTCGCCCAATACTTCTGTAGATTTTTCCCTATGTATTCTAGGGATTCCATTTCTTTTAGTATTTCTTGTATTTCTTTTGTATACTGGGGTATACTTTTTCCAATATTATAATATACCATATCTCTTATGGTATAATATTCTTCTATTTCTAGTTCCAATTCTGGTATGGCCAGTTGAGCCATATTTAACTCTGTGCTTGTTGAAACTTTTGATAAATTCTTGTAGAAGGTAATTGTCGTTCCTTCCAGTCTTATTCCACCTTGTTGTGCCCTAATGAAGTTGCATCCAACAATCATTTGTATACCATCTTGAGGATTCATAGGTATACAAAAGGTGAATGGTATTCTATAATTGTTTTCTCCTATCATCATGCTACCATCCTTTAGTTTATATAGTACTTCTGCTGGTACCATTGAAGCTCTCATAGTCATACGAGATAAAAGATGGGGAAATGATGAATATATTTTTCATGTCCTCTGAAACAGTGATCCATTTTTCTTTGAAAAATTTTCTACCAGACCAAATGATGACTATATCTGATTTCTATAATCATATGGAAATTGTTATCAAAACAAAAGGATATGAGTCATGGGTAGCAGGAGAATCAAATTTATTGATTACAAAAGGGATAGTAGCCAGATTAACCTTTAGATACAGAAATAAAAATCTGATGGAATTCTTGTCCACCCAAGGAGTAAAAGCAATAGCTGGAAAGAAATATTCCTCAGAACCATTTGATGGAGAAAGATGGATTATAAATCCTCCAAAAGAAATATTATCATCTAGGATTCCCCAGCAAACGCAAATATGGGAAAATCATGATGGAACTACAACTCTCAGATTTACAAACTATGGAAATAGAAGACCCATAGTGGCAGAAGAAGATGACTGATTACCAATGCTGTTTCTATTTCTGATTCTTCATCTAGATCATACCAGCCATGGAGCAATCAAATATTTGTGCTTTTTAATTGTACACATATATGGAGTTGTTTGGTGACTGGGTTTGAAAATTTTTTTTAAAAAAGGATGACGTGTGTCAAACTAATATTGAATGTTCAGTTGGTCCTAATTTGGTTTTGGAGTACCAATTTTGGGATTCATTTAGCCCTTTGATCTCTGGTGTATTTGCTACTTTGATTAGAGTTAGGAAGTGATTTGCTCAATATTTTTCTATTCAAATATTTATATTGTTTTGCATTTTCTGATGTGAGCTACAGTTTTTAGGCTTATATTTTGTGCTTGAGGCATTTAGTTGTTATGGTGTTCCTGGATTTCGCTACTGATATGCGTTGCGATATCTCAGTGGTAGTTAAAAAACAAGTTCATTTTGAAAGTTATTTGACTTATTTTTTTAAAAATATGCATCTTTGACGTAAGTTTCGGATGTTAAGGTTCTCGGTATGTAATTATTGGTTGTCCCTAACTTTTATGCATCGTGTTTTAGGTGAAAGAGAAGGACACTCTGTGGTTTGTGAAATTTTGTGTCCCTTGGTGTAAGCATTGGTAAGACATCATCGTTAAGTTCTAATATTCAAACCTTTGAATTCGTTAAACTAGATGCTGGAACTCGGAGCTCATGTCCCTTTCTAATAATGAATACGTCCATGGATTCTAGTAAAAATTTGGGCTCACTATGGGAGGACTTGGGGAAGGTTATGGAAGGGGAAGATGAAACAGAGGTTGGAGAAGTTGATTGCAGCACAAGCAAAGCTGTATGCACAAAGGTTGATATTCATTCATACCCCACGTTTAAGGTTTTTTACGATGGAGAAGAAGTTGCTAGATATCAAGGTGAAGCGCTAAACTTCATTTTCCATAATTGGGTGCCTGAATTGTTTATTCTTAAACAGCATATTGCATATCACGTAATTATTCCTTGCAACTTGAGCTAGCTGGTGGAAATTTAGCCTAGAAGCTTCAAAAGGTTGCTTTCTTGCTTTATATGATTGTAACATACATGTTACTTTTAACCCAAAAAGAAGAATATGTGTGTCACTTTGTTTTTACGTTCCACTTGTGCATCTGAAAATCTTGGCCAAAGGCAGCATTTCCAGAATCTGTAACTTTAATTTTTGGTGCCTTAGTGGAGGAATAATGATATAATCTTTCAAAGCTATGTAGTTAAACTCTTGAGCTGACTAAAACTATTGAAAGCGGATGTAGGCATGATCTGATTTTATCTAGGCATCGTTTTGTTTTACTCCCCACGCTTGAGCTATGAGTTCATGTTATAATGAACTCCTCTACATGGATGGAAGAACTAATTTTCCCCAGAACTGTTATCAGGTAGGCCACTTTCCTTAGTTACCAACCTGAGTACAATTTTCAGGAATATCCGTTGCATGGAAGTCAATTCAGTTGTCATTTAGCACAATGGAGCGTCGATAACCTTTTATGTTATTGCTTGATCTGAAAAGCCTTGTGCTAAGCACGAGCTCTTTGGGTCCTTTATGACAAAATAAAAGATCATAGTTTTTAGAATATAAGCCCATGTCAGACTTGCATCTGTGCTATAGGGCACACATTGGAGCAAGAGATATGATGGGTTTTGAAAACTGTTTGGCTTGTGTGACATTGCTCAGCAAACAATGGGCAGATAATCTTTCACGTGCAAATTCGGTTGTAATGTTTGGTAACAATCGGGTAAGATAGAGCATATCGTGCACAGGATGCATATTTGATGTTTATGGATCCAAGTAATGAAGTATGAATAAGTTGGTTTCTCTAGTACATAACATTTTTAAGAGCACTCGTTTGATTTTCCTGAGTGATAAGATGAAATATTGGTTCGCTCAAACTCAAAAGTTTTCTTTTCACGTTCAATGAGTTACCTTCTTTAAAAGCTGGCAAATTTTGTTTATATCTCACCCACATTGATTTTAAGAAGGCATTGCTTTGCAGTGTTCTCTTTATTGTTATTACTGCTAAACCATCTAACTTTACTTTGAATACCAATAAAAATGATCAGGGGCAAGGGACGTAGAGTCACTAAGGGCATTTATTTTAGAAGAAGCAGAGAAGGCAGCAACAAAAGCACAGCTTGATGACAAAGATTTGTGATTGGCTGGAAGGCGGGTTCCAAGTTGTCCTTCATACTAACTCTATGGAGTGGCGTGAACTCTTGAGTTAGCTTAATGAGACATATTCCTTAAAGGACTTATTACATCTGGTGAATGAAAATGTTCTCTGCTGGTTACCGCACAATCAAAAAGCTCGGTATCATAAACAGAAAAACTGATACAGATTCATAATACGATGAACGTGAGTGGAAAATTCTTGTGCGGATTATGTGGTGGGATCGTCTCAGAATTTACCGACAGCGTGACATTTGTGTTCTTGTTATCAGATATAATTTAGTGAATAGCTAAAAATTGAAGTGACTTCATGTGAGAAGACAATTTTTTTCTCTTTTCGGCATTTGAGAGTATATCTCATTTCACTCTATAAGAAGAATGTTCATAAGTTCCAGTCATCAAATATAATCCTGGAAAAATTTACATTTTACGTACGGTAGCCTATGATATCAACATTAACCATAATGTACACAAAGAGTGTGCTTATTCAATGATTGCAGTCCCTTAACTTCATGCGTATTCAATGATTGCAGTCCTTTAACTTCTTCCTGTAGGCTGCATCTGTTGATGTAAAGAAAATGAACGTTTCAACAATTTTTGCTTAAAGTTACAACTTTGGTCGGCATGTCAGCTATAATCTGTCAATGCTTTATAAGTTTTAAGTGATATGTGGCTGCATCTTTTGCTTTCTGGCCAGTTCATCCGACTTTAAGAACTAACCAATGACTCAGAGACCTCAAAAAAAAAAAAAAACATAAGCAAAGTGGTGAAGAAAATGTTAAAAAGCCCAGGACTGATACTGGGATAGTGGGATGCCAAGGACCTGTGACTATACCATTTCAGGTGAACGAACTAGCAGTTCAGGCAAATCACTAGAGAATGACTTTTTCATAAAGCAAAGAGACATTATATCTTAGTGTTACCAAATTTATCACAAAGCAGTAAACCTATACAAAGTTCACCAACAATGCGACATTGATGCAATAAATAGTCGTGCATGACACTTTTTGGAAGCCGCAGTTACTTCACGCGAAGAAAAATGATTTCTGCTTTGTAGTATATCAGATCACATATGAATAAGAAGACTGAGAAAGGAGTCACCTAGCTGGCATGTATAACCAAAGATACAATAAAAATAACAAATATGTAGCCTATTCATGAGCAATTCAGCGATGTAATGGCTCCAGTCCTTTGACTTAGTAAGTCAAATTTTGCAGTTCAAAAAATTTTCAGCTCTCTGTTCGACGAAAATTGCACTTACTAGCAATTTCCACTAGAAATTGAATCAAAAGACATCATAGATCTCCTGCACCTTCAACTGCATAACTGGAACCTACATTCTTATGTAGTCTCCAAAAGAATTTAGAAAAAAGTCCAAGGCAGCAGGGAGGATATAACATGTGTGGAAGTAAATTAAAGAGGAAAGGAAGCACATTTAAAATAGGCAGGAAGCACAACCGAAACATTTAACATGACCAAAACACTATATAAACAGAACAAAATTGTTGTTAGACATCAGCAGAATAGATATTTGGTCTTCAGAAGTTATCAAAGGCTTAAAACTAACAAGGACTTGTTAAATGGCAGAAAAACTTGAGTAATAAATAAGAAGCAACTAAGAAAAGAGAAAAGAGAATAGTTGTGGACCAATTAAACTAGATACAATACAAAAATTTTACTAGGAAATTATAAATACACAAGCATATAAAAAGATCTTGCTTCATTTACATCTTCCCTCCTATTCTAAACCACAAGCTGCATCATAGACTATATAACTAATGTCATGGAAGAGCCTATATCAAGAACATAAAAGCAGATCTGGATAAAGAAATCTAAAACGAATGAATTTTGATCTAAATACAACTTGATACATATATCTGAATGCAAATCAGGCTCCATGTGACAAATAAAGGTATTTCTTCAGCAAGTAAGTCAACCTAAATAATTTGATTAGTTTTGACATATTTGATATACTAATAGACAAATTATACTCAGTTTCAGTTAGTGAATCCCCTAGACCTACAAGACTACAAGGTTTATTGGTGATGCTTCTTTTTCTCCTTCGACTAAGTTAGTCATAGACAAACAAATTCATGCACCTGAGAAAGTGAAAATATACACAACAATTCTAAAATTAATCAAAAAGAAATTTTTTTGAGAAGGAAAATAACTCGAGATGTTATATTAATTTCTGATTCTTACACTGGGTGCCTGTTTTCTTGATTCTGAGTAGTAAAGAATCTGTAAGCAATTACACTAACAATAGTACCATATCATGCATAGCAAAACAAAAAAGATGTACACCTGAGCCCAATTGAATTAAATTCTGCCATTGGCAGCTTCTAAGTCGTCTTCCAGCACACGTAGAAGCTTCATGTAAGCAGGTTTGTCTACAAGGTATTTTTCTTCCCACTCCTTCAATAACCTCATAGCCTCCTTAACTTTTCCCTTTCTGCATAACTCATCCAAGACTGTCTTATATGTAATGGAATCGGCAGACTTATGCTTCTCAAACATCTCCCATAATCGAGTTACTGCTTCCTCAACTTCCCCATTGAGAGCCAAAGCATTTACCAGAGAATTGTATGATTTACTGCTAGGAACAAACCTTTTTCTCTTCATCTCCTCGCATAGCTCCTTAGCATTATTTGTTCGTCCTTGAGCGCACAATCCATGGATAAGATAATCATAGGAAAATGAATTGGGCAAGCAATTATAGACCACACCCATCTGATGGAATATTCTCAATGCATCATTGACATGAAGTGAAAGAACATATCCTTTTATCATAGAATTTAATGCAAAGATATCAGGCTCAATCCCATCATTAACCATTTGTTTAAACAGGCATCTAATTGTCTCCATATACATATGATTTATGTAGGAGTTGTTTCCCCTACTCAACATTGCCGTGAAAAGAATATTATAGGTTCTAACTGATGGCCTGCATTCCAAGTTCCCTCCGTTCCTCATATGCTTAAATATGTTCACAGCTCTAGTTAGCTTCCTAGCTTCAGTGAAAAAATAAATAATTGTATTGTACAACGCCTCATTACCAATGTGAGGGACAGCAAGCACTTGGTTGACCACAATGTCCATTTCTTCGTACATTTTGGCAAGACCAAGCTTCTTGATCGTGATATGATAAGTGGATGCATCGTGCCTAAACCTCTGCTGTTGTGATGCCCAATTAAACAATTCCCAACAAACGAGAGGATCTTCTTCAAGCACTAAGACATTATGCAATTCATCATTACAAAATCTTGGGGGAAGTTGAGAAATTGCCTGTTGGAATTTAGCCTCATCAAGAACAGGCTTGCTGGCTGCCTTTCTTCTTTTACTCTCTCTTCTTCTATATGATCTTGAAGTTGAGTAAAATGAACAAAATAAACACCCAAAACAACCCCATAAATATGCATTAGAATGAATGTCCGAACCAGAAACGATTTGGGTCCGCGCCAAAACTTCTACATCCTTCGTAGCATACTTTATAGGTTTCAATTGACAAGAAATAACTGAGTACCGGGACTGAAAATTCAGAGAGCGCAACCCAGAAACAGGGGAGCTTTTGCAGTGAACCCCAAAACACTGATCAATTGGGTGCGTAAAGCAAAACTGATAGAGAGAAACGGGATTCAAGTATAAAAGTCCTAAGCGACCTCTACGAGTGCGTATCATTTAACACACTAACCTAGAAAGAATCAGCAGCGACCAGAATATAATTGAACACAATCATACAAAACTGAACCGCTTTGCAGGATTGAAAGGCTGAAACTTCCTCCCAAAAACAACGTAAGTGCTTCAATACAGTAAAGTATTGAACCTTTTAAACAAACAACAAAAGATTTCAGCTTTCATTGAATTGAAGCAGAAAATTAAAAAAAAACAGTGCTCGGATGGAGATATTGACGGCTAACCGTTACGCTTTGCTGCAGAGAATAAACGATAAACAGATTTATTCTTCGAAGACACAAGCGAAGTAAGGTTTCAGTTGAACTGGAACTACTGGGCAGATAGGCTACTTCGGGTTCTAACCTGTCTCAAGCCCATTTAAAATCCATCATCAAAGCATTTAAGGAATCATCCAAAAAAGCCCGTTTAAAATTATTAATAACTTCTATAATTTATTAATTTAAATTTTATATCATTCACAACAATTTTGATTAAAAAATTTAACTTGCACATAACACAAAATAATTTTATTTTAAAGTTCACAACAAATAAATAAAAATATACATTAATGTTATATAATTAATATTTTAGAAATATTTCAGATAGTACTTGTCACTGACACTGAAATCTACTGTCATATATTTCAAACTTATTATATGAGAGTGGACTCATTTTATTAAAAAATAAATAATGTTATATCAGTTGTACTTGTAACGTAGTATTTAACTAATAGGGAGTTAAATCTTGTAAATTTTCTAGTCACTCAAACTTTGTTTTGAATGTTTAATTTTCTATCCATAGTCTCTTTTTAATGTTTTAAAAATATTAAATTTAATTTGAATGTTTGGAAATATTAGGGTTTGTTCTGTATTTTATTGTAAACTTTAAAATTGGCTAAATTTATATTGTAATTTTAGTCAACTTTTACACGAATTGATCTAAGTGAATGAAACAAAGGTCTTATTTGGTAAATGACTTATCAGTCATTTTTTGGTGAATTGAAAGGTTTTAATTGTTAGATTATGTCAAACTACTAATAATTATGTTTGGTAATTAGATGGTTGAGATGGCAGATTAAACCAAACCCGTTAATTTTGAAAACACTATTATGAGGAGTGTTTTCCTCCGGGGGCTGAAAATTTAGGGGACTAAAATACTATTATATTAAAAAATTATTACAAATTACTCAAAGAGATTGAAATAAAGATAAAAACAAAGATAGAGATAGATATAGATATTGGATATAAATTTGACTTAACTTATACAAATTTTAAAAAGTTAATCATTAAATTAAGATTTTAAAATATTTAATATCAAATTAAAATTTTCAAAAAATTAAATACTTTTTAAATTTGTTATTTCTAATTATATTACATTAATTACTTTTGTATATTTACAATATTTAAGTCCTTTTTTATATCAATATTTAATATATAATATAAGGTTAATTATTAAAAAAACATAAATTTTCGTCAATCTTTAAAGTCTGAATTTTAAAAAGTAACAATAAAATGTTCAAAGTTTCAATTTGTTTCAATTATAATTTGACGTTGCTATTACCGTTATCTTTACTAACATCTACCACGTGTCAATAACTCTCGTTAATAAGACACGTTAACGAAATTAGTAAATCTAAAGTTTAATCATTGAAACAATGTTGTTTTATTATACAACTGATACGATGTCATTGCTTCTTTTTTTTTTTTTGAGAATTACACAAGTTGTCGTTGTTTCAAACTTGGATCCCTAATTTCCTCACTCTCACTCTCAGACCCTCATTTACAATCTTGGTTCTATTTTGCTTAAACAAATATTTTTGTGGATCGTCCCAATTTGAGAAAAAAGCGAGACTTTAAGAAGAAAAAAAAAGAAGGCTAAGCTCATACATAGTAAAAATAATTAGATAACAATTAAGCCAGCTACTACATGAAATGGAAATTAATTATGTACCAAAAGCTGAGCTTCTGCAATCTTTTCCATTTACCCGTCGCCGTCGGGGGCTACTGGAAATCATAATCAAGCACTACAAAAAGGACCTTGAGTTTTCATCGGTAGGCAAGGAAACTCCAAAGTTAACAGTACCTAATTTCCTAAGTACAAGCTGTACAAGAGAACAGGAAAAAAAAAACCCCTACTTTGTCCGATGATGAAGACCAAAAACCTGGTTTCTACGTAGAGGACAAGTGGAATAAGTTTGGAATCACTGGTCAATGCACCCGACATGGAAGCAATGGTTGCATCTGGGGATTTTCCTCAGCTTTTCGCCATCTACAGCCTCTTGAAGGCAAACCGTGCAGTAGGGGGCATAATTATCAATAATCTTTCTATGTTTTGGTCTAAGGGTGATTACTACTGGACCATAAAAAGTGGCTGTAGATAAACGTTACAAATTGCAAATGAGAGTATGAGAGAGAGAGGACCTATTGAGGTTTGAGAGAACTACTGTGTTATTCTCTCAGAAAATGAAATGAGTCGTTTCAGTTCTATAATGAAACGATTTCATTAATCGATCAGATTTGCTAATTTTGTTGACTTATCTGATTAATCAGAGTTATTGACTCGTGGTAGTGTCACGTTAGTAAAGATAACGATGAGATTAACATCGAGTTATAATTGAAACAAATTGAAACTTCGAACATTTTATTATTACTTTTTAAAGTTTGGGTTATAATTGAAAATTTGACGAAAGTTTAGGCTTTTTTAGTAATTAACCCTATAATATATTATTACTTGTATATTGTGTTTAATTCAATTCAATTTAATCTAAAATCAATAAATCAATTTTAAATTAATTATTTTATCTAACTTTAAATTTTAAGAGATTAATATAAACGGTTTTTTCAAAATAATTTAATTTTAATTTATTAGATTAAAAATATAGTTTCAATTTTTAAATTTAAAAATTTAAATTAAAATAACAAAAAATTATATTTCCTTAAATTAGAAATTAAATCGATTTTTTTATATACCCAATTTCATATTAAGCTCGTTGATGCTACATTTGAAGAAAAACTCCTAATGTGATCCGTCTAAACTTATTCTCAAGCTTATTTTTAGTAACATTTTAGTGATCTCTTAGCCATTGGTGGTGCAAATCTAAAAAGATCTCAAAAAGTTTTTAATCGAGTTCATTTATCATTTAAAAGTTATATTGTCACGAGCTGAATCACCGTCAAAACGTCAATTACGCTCGGGAAGGAGAGTGCAGTGTTAGTGTGTTACACTTCGGACGAACTTAAGAGAGAAAATCATGAATGGAGCAAAGAGTTTTGTCTGACCCTCGCCCGCACAAACGAACAAAACCACCAGATCCGTCGCCAGGCCAGTTTCGTCCAACCATCCTCGCCAATACTACTGATTTACCCAACAACGTTGCTGGCTCTAAAGGCATGTCATGGAAAGATAAAGTTATGAACCGTGAGAAAACGAAGGAATTGGCTTATGATGCAAAGGAGAAAACATCTGTTGACTTAATTGCGCAAGGGATAGTGCACCGTGAGTATAAGGGTGGCAACGAACACTTCCCGTCTATCACGTGGATCCGACTTATATGGAATCGCTAGAGGTGTCGTGGAGGCAGGTTGTTGTTGTGAAGTTGTTAGGCCGACCTATATCCTTTAGGGTTTTATTTACCAAAATTGAGCAGCTGTGGAAACCAATGGGGGGGGATGGTTTGATGTCTTGGATATTGGACATGATTACTTCCTTATTAACTTTGATCGTGACGCTGATTATGACCAAGCTATGGAGGGTGGACCCTGGCTCATCTTTGATCACTATCTCACCGTGCGTCCTTGGACTTTGGGATTCTCGGCGATGCATGAAATTGTTGATTCTACCTTGGTATGGGCTCGTTTTCCTGATATCTCTATCCAGTACTATGTAAAGGATTTGTTAATGGCTCTTGCCACTGGCATTGGCCGTGCAGTCAAGGTGGATAAGAATACTACTCTAGCTAACCGTGGTCGTTTCGCGAGAGTTTGTGTTGAGATTGATCTGGATAAACCATTGATTTGGCAATTGAAAGTTGACGGTAAAACATACTATGTCGAATATGAGGGACTACACATCATTTGTTTTAAATGTGGGAAATATGGCCATAAAGATCATTCCTATACATCCGCTACATCTGGCAAGGACAAGTATAAGACTGATGTGAACCAGCAAGTTGACATCGTCGAGGAGATGCAGGTGATGGAAAATCTTCACACTCTTAATAGCACTAATGGCGAAGGTAGTACCCCTGGTGATAACCTCGGTTTGGGGTCATGG
>JANIJF010000008.1:5788569-5804219 GCA_024520955.1 Erythroxylum bequaertii
TGCCATTCCCCTTTATTACTAATTGTCCAATGTCGGTTTAGCATGCCTATATAAAGGCTAGCTCCCATCTCTTGTACGAAAGGCTTTTATAAGTCCATTTATTGACTCTCGCATCAATCTTATCCAATAAAGGTAAACATTCTCTCCTCGAAAGCCTACCTGTAATGAGGGAAACACCTAGATACTTTATGGGTAGGGAACCTTTCCTAAGGCCAGATAGTTAGGCCATCTGGTTTTCCAAGTGAGCCATGTCATGAGAAAGGAAAAACTGACTTTTGGACCTATTCATATCCAATCCTGAAAATTGAGAGGAGTGTAGGCAATTGAGCAAAACTAAAGAAGAACTAATGTTAGCATGACAAAACAATAGTAGGTCATCTGCAAACAGGAGATAGGCGAGTTTAAGAGTTTTGCATCTCCAGAGGTATGTGAAGGAAGGATCTCTAACTATGCAGTCGTTCAAGCTCCTAGAAAAAAACTTCCATACAAATAACAAAGAGGAAAGGGGATAAAGGTTCTCCTTATATAAGCCTAGATTTTCCTTTGAAGAATTTGGAAGGTGATCCATTGATCAAAATGGCATACGAAGGGGATGAAATGCACTCGTGGATCCAAGCTATGAACCCAGGAGGAAGGCCTATAGCTTCTAAGGAATTGATGAGGAAATCTCAATAGATGGAGTCATAATCTTTTTGGAGGTCGATTTTAAAGGCACATCTCTTTTGACCATTAGAAAGGTAGCAGTTTTTGAAAATTTCTCGAGCTAGCAAGAAGTTATAACCAATTCTCCTATCCTTAATAAAAGCACTTTGGTTAGGACTAATAATGTGAGGAAGAATTTCTCTAAGCCTATTTACGATGATCTTAGCAATCACTTTGTACAACATGTTACAATACGAGATAGGCCTATAATCAACCACTGTGAAAGGGTGAGCTTTTTTAGGGATAAGCGTAATAAAGGTAGAGTTAAGCTCTTTAAGAAGTTTACCATGCTGAAAAAAATCTTGGATAGCCCTAATAATGTCCTCCCCAATACTGTGCCAAGTTTGTTTAAAGAAAAAACCATTGAAACCATCCGGGTCAGGCGCCTTATTCGGATTGAAAGAGTTAAAATCATCTCTTTTCCAAGCTATAGACTTCATTGATTCGTATTAAGTTATACTTCAAAGCATCATCCATTCACCCCGGAAGGATGTATCTCTTCATGTTGATACTTTTCCAGTTTCAGAAAGAAATTTTATTTTATATGCAACTAATGAGTCTTGCAAACATATCACACTTAAAAACTATAAGAAATTGACCACAAGCTCGCTCTTCATATTGTAACACGTAGCATGAATTATATTACGTATTCAGATTGTTCGTGGAAGGGAAATAAACTAAATAAATGCAAAATACCTGATTTTGATTCTATTACAAGTTCAGAGGAGTTTTCCGACGTTGTAACGAGCTCGAATTCATCGGAACCTTGACGAGAACTTTTCACTGGCATGCGATTAATGTCTTTCTTCAGTTTTCTCAATACATAAACTCTCTTAACGAGTCAGGGAAACCGTATGCTTACGAATAATATGAACAACTACAAGAGACCTTAACCTATTTATATAGCTTCCATATCGGCCTTTCTTATCACAGGTTCGATATAGGTCTGATTACACTAATCTAGATCTATTTTTCTCCTGAACTTCGACCCATTGACTTAGATCATTTATTAAGTCACCTTATTAAATTTATCCGAATCAAATTACGTAACGTAATGGATAAGTTATTAAAAATTGATAAAATGCAACTAATTGTTTTCCAAATTAATGAAAAATGTCTAACACATATCACACTTATAAACTATAAGAACTTGACCACAAACTTTACTTGCTTTTTTGTTGATCTAAAGAGTTTTCATCACCTGGGTTGCTTTCCTAAGTCTTGCACTGGATTCTTGCCGAATTTTAGCATGGTCCCTGTCATTTTGGTAACTAACCATATCCTTGGGTGCAGTGTTAGTTACTGGAAATATTTTGCGTTGAACGGCAATTCGCTAGTCTCGATGAAGTCGATGATTGAATAAGAAGAACAAGGGTTGCAAAGGCCATCTTGTGAACAGTTTTGATCATAGTAGTTCTCACCATGCTCAGATAATATCTCACCTGCAGGAAGTAGATCGTTGCTGCAGTCTCCAGAATTTGGCTTCTTCTTAGACTGCAGGAAACTGCCATTGTTATCTTCCTTCATAATCTTTCTCTTCAGTGGGTTATAATTTTCAAATGAAGAAACTGTCACTGGAGAGCTCATTTTATCGATACTCTCTTCGTAAACCGAATTCAGACTGTTGCCCTTGCTTTCTTGAAAGCTAATGCACGAGATCGTGTCGATGGAAGGTAAGTTTTCACCGGAAAGAATGGAGGACAAGATTGTGCAATCTTTGCTCAAATAATCAATAATCATATTGTTTTGGACTGTATTATATGTAGGACGTGTTTCCTCGGTGTTTCCCGTGTCCCTCCCCAACTCTTCCTGGTTATTGTATGCATGCGTGGATATGTTTCCTTTGTGTCGAACTCGACATAGCACCCAATCATCTAGCTGTAAGAAACAAGGAGATCATGTCAGGGAAAAATCCAAATGAGAAGGTAACTAAAGAGGAGAAGAACCTTTAGCTTGAGTATTACTTAGAACGGTTTCTCAAGGGGCTATATGTGGGCCTTAAGAACTGAAGCTCAGTATTGACATTAAATCATTAACATAAGCTACATAATGCAATAGATTTGAATCTAAAATGTATGACAATACACACTTTTGCATTTATTTGAGCTTACCTTCGATCAGTTCCTTTGGCTGCAAAAACCTTATCTTCTTGTATTGATAGGGTACACTAGAGCCTTAAGGAAAACGAGTTCAACTAAGGTCCTACATTTTTGGTACAAAGGAAAGCCAAGTAAAAACTATTTGTTCTTGGTGCCCACCACTACAAACGAATGCACTATTTATAAAGTAACTAGTCGTTTACACAATGGCTTTAGTTAATACAATATAATTAATAAAATGAATAATTAAGTAAATTTTTGGTAGTAGCTAGGTATAATTTGTTGGTGGCTCACTAAATTTATTTTTTTATATAGTTAATAGACTAATTTTTCTTTTATGCCATAATGTCACCGCCCACAAGAACAAGATGAAAATTTATAAACAAAGTATAAAGTTTGGTTCACAAGCTAAATCCACATCAATTTAAAATATGGATTGCATTTTTGTGAATAAATAACTCTAATGCGTTAATTTTCTAACTCTTTATATATATACACACTTTATTACAAACACAATATTAACTCAATTTCCTCAGTAATTTCTCAGATTTTATCTAAATAATAAATTGTTCCCATGAGATTTAAGATAATCTTATTTTAAAGCTTTAGCACCTCCCGACTGTTGTCTCTCTTGCCTATCGGCTCCTATCAGGTTATTTACCCTGTGCACTACATAATATATGCAGTCTCATCAGTAACACTAGCTCCATCGACTTATGTGGTTCACCTGACCCAATCAGACCACAAAACAAATTAAAGAGAAGAACAGTACTTACCCTCATGGACCCCTTTAGTCTCGAAGGCTTATTGATGGCTGTGTCAAGCAATCTGTACTCGTTCATGATCCAGTCCGTCTTCACTCCCTTTGGAGGTTTACCTGTATATAACACCAGGGCTTTCTTCACTCCAATCTTCTTCGATCCTGAACTTGTCACTATAGGTTTATCTGTACCAGTTGCTTTCCAGTAACCTGATCCCGCTGCTCTGTTTGGCCTCACTCCGTTTGGATACTTCCTATCTCTTGGACTGAAAAAGAACCATTCATCTTCTCCAAACAAAGCTTTTCCTGATACCCATAGTTGAACAAATGATGAGATATATCGATGTTAGCAGATATTTCTCCTAAAGGTCAAATCCGAAAAGACTAGAAAAAAGAACCATAAAAATAAGTCATCCAGTGTTATGCATACTTGGTAACTCCCATGGATTATATTTATACAGATCGAGTTCTGCCATTATAGACGCTGGCAGTGGTCGAGAAGTGGCTTTATTTTGCAAGTAGTGACTGATAAGTTCTTCATCGGAGGGATGAAACCTGAAACCAGTAGGAAATCGGAAGCCTCCTCCTGAATTTGGATTCCTTTCCATGGCTTAAAAGGCTCTATTTTCTCTTCTTTTAAAAGAGTACTACTAAGGACGAGGAATCCACAGGTAAGGGTTTTGTCAAGAAGAGTCAATAATAGGGATCGATCAAGCTTAGTAGTATTGGTACATACCAATAAATTTTCAGAGGCTTTATATACAAGTAGAAGTTGGCCCTCTGCATTAGTATAATAGACAAGAAACAACCAAGAAAGATTACGCACATACATTCAAAGGAACGGACTGGAATTAAAGGCATTTGTTTTACTTTCATCTCATGTATTGTGTATAGAGCTATTAATGCATTAGTTTTGGGACAACAACGAGTCATTTATATGCATTTGTTTACTTCGTACAGTCTATATTTTAGAAACTAATTTCCAGTTCTCATAATACTTAAAATCACACCTTTTTATTTGATGTTGAAATTTAACTGAAATTTTAAATAACAGATGTATCTCTACTTATTTTCTTCTATTTAATTATATTATTTAGAAATATCTTTATTCAATAATGTTGATTTTGTAATTTATAATTCATTTAATTTTACTTATTTAGTATATATCATCATCATCAACTCACTCATAATTAAAGTCTCGCTGAGATGCGATGTTTAGAGAGATCTGATAATACACAGTCTTAGTTCTATCCAGTAGAGAAACTATTTCTGATTTATTTAATATATAGCATATTATGAAATAAGATTAAGTCTGAATTAACTTTTCACGGCTGTTTTTAAATCAAGCCATTATAGCTGTCAAAAATAAGGAATCCAGGAAAAGGATCATTACAGCTATTTTATCCCAGTATAATTGCCTTGGTTCTCAGGATTGGCTTTACCCCAGCCAACTTTGAGAGGATTCTGACAGAAACAATTATTATAGAACACATAAGACGGTTCTGCTATTATGTTGAATAGGTTCTGGGCATCGATCAAAGTGTGGATAGGACATTGATTGGGTTAAAGTCATCAATGACGGGGTCAATTACAATGAAATGTAGTAAAATGATGTATGAAATCAATGTAAATTTCTTACATGGCATTATAATTTCAACCACTGCAGCTTAAAATTTCTTGATTCATCATATTTAATAGATTGAAAACATTTAAACTTATGGAATTCATTTGCAATTTTATAGACGATATTTTGAAACCTTAAAGGATCGGATAAATTTTCAACTTTATGAAATTAATATAATTTATTTTAATTTAGAAGTCAAATTGAATCATACATTACTAGATAGATTATTCTACACATGACAATTCATAATAAAACGTACTTTTCTTATAAATGGACTATAAGATCATGTTAGTGTTTCTCAAGTTAAACGTTCCAAATGACCACACTCCACGTACATATACTGAAAAACCTAGCAGAAAGAGTCACGTAAAAGGTGCCCTTCTTGGCTTTATTACTAGACATTATTACATAGATTTATCGGAGGCAAGGTCAACGAAGCAGCTAATGAATATATATCGCATATCTATTATGCATACAGACACGTTAAAGTCCAACAAAACAAGTGCAAATTAGCCGCCCCCAATAAGGACTTTCCTTATTTGAACATAGTTATTTCTTTGTCTTTCTCTCTAACTTTTGTTCCACAAATAAGTATTTGTTCTATTGCTCGTTACCCTTCTGGATGATGTATGCATGTAACAGCTAGACGATCATTTTCAATTTTATGCTTATGCATTATATGTTTCCATCTTGTTTCATCATCCTAATTCACACCTTACGTGCTTAATTACATCCAATGCGACCAACGGATTTAGGCAGCTACCATAGAGGGAATACGAAATGTCTTGAACTTTTTTTCCAAATTGACAAGCTTAAGAATTTTTGAACTTTTTTTTTCTGGAAAACCTTTTATGATTTGAATTGAATTTAAGTGGTTCATATTGTTTGATGTTTAATAAAATATACCCTTTTATATACTTTGTTAGTTCTTAAATGTTTATGTTACTTATACTTGTTGACTAAAACTAATTACATATATAAAATTACTTTATTTTACTTTTAAGCCTCCGCACTTCACTATAAATTTCTAGAAACCCCTCCTTATAATTTTAATTTAGATTAAATTCAAATTTTATTTTTATAATTTGAAATATAAGAAGAAAATAAATGATATAAATATATATAACTAATATAATTCGATTAATATATGATCTACGTTCACAGGTAATTAAAAAGATATACTTTTTATTACTATGAATAAAATGAAAAGTATGACAACAAACTTCTTAATCTTTCAAAGATTTTACTTTACAAGATACTTATCAAGATATTTATAACGTAGGATTACATATAAAAAATTTAAGTATCATAAAATTAAATTTTTAAAAAAATTAAGGTCACTAACATGCTATTTTTACAAGTGTCGAACAATACAAGACTCTATTTTGGCGCATATTCAAAAATCGTGTCACAAGTTCAACGCCTATCCTACACTTATCATCAATACTAGTTTGCTTTTAACTTAAAGATCTCTTTGACTAAGACGAGATCGGCTTAGATCCCATTTCCTTACCTAATGCTTGTTAACATTTGAAATTCCATTAGTTACCAAGAACCTGGGGGTGCTTGGTTAAGGGGTATGGGAATAAATCAATGGGAATGGAATGTGGTTAGGCCGGCTGTGCTAGGCCTAGGCCCAGGTCCACGCGTCCACGGCCCATCCACAAGTGGTAATGATCGTCTTGTGGATTAGACGTTTTATAATGATCGTCTTTTGTTTGATTAGAAAAAATAATAATATCATCAATATATACGAAAGTAAATTCTTCGAAACCTTCTAAATTTTTATCCATAAAACGTTGATAGATACTGGGTGCTTGTTTTAATCCAAAGGGTAATACATTCCATTGATAATGTTTTTGAGGAGGACAGCTAAATGCTGTTAATTCTTTCGTGTTTTCATGTAATCTAAGTTGCCAATATCCTGATTTTGCGTCTAATGTAGTAAACCAAAGATGTCCCTTTAACTTATTGATAATAAAGTCTTTCCGAGGTAATTTATATGCATCGCCTATTGTTGCTTCATTTAATTTTTTATAATTAATTACCATTCTACGTTTTCCTCGTTTTTGTTCTGCTGAATTGTTAACATAAAAAGCAGGGGCTGAATGTCTACTTTTGCTAGGACTAATGATTCCTTTTTGTAATAAATCACTACATTCAAGACTAAATTCTTTTACATCTTGTTGAGTGTAGGGAATATTATTAGCAATATTAATTTCTTGAGAGAGATCCTTTAATTTAATCTCTATTAATTCATGATTATGATTTTTCAAAGGATCTAATGGATTGTCGCTACAGATTGAATCTAATAACGTTTCAATTTCAGTTTGTATTGATATATTATTAAGAAGATAAAATTGTAAATTGTTCATTTTTTCACTAATGATTTGCAATTGTCTGTAATAAGACGTATGATATGTTGGGATTTTAATAATAACAGAATTTTGATTTATTGATCGGATAAAAGGTGTCTTTAAGGTGATATAATGTAGGTATTGACAAAAGGGATTATATAATCGTAAAAAATTATTTCCTATAATTAATGGTAATCCTGATTCATTCTGATAGATAGAAGGTATGGAAAAAGTATATCCTTCGATGGTTATATTGATATAATAACTAGCATACCATAGAAATTTATAGCTTCCATCTGCTATTCGAATCTGTAAAGGTTTTTGTAAATTTTTCCAAGGAAGTGAAATTTGTTTTGATGCAATACAAATAGTTGCACCTGTGTCTATATATGCATTAACCTTAGCTCGTTGTATAATCACTTGAATAAAAGTTGCGTTTGGATTGAACTGTTGATTCTGATTCTGAAGTTCCTGATGATGATTCATTTTCAGTTTCATAAAAATATATAGATGAGATAGTAGAGTCAGTATTGTATTCAGATTCTATGGGTTCTAATTGGTGTTGAAAAGCGGAATTTAGTATATGTACATTATTTTTTAAAGATTTGTCATTTTTCTTAGGACATTTATTTGCATAGTGACCTATATCATTACAAATCCAACATCTACATTCCTTCTTTTTTGTAGGACAATATTTTTGTTTAGGTTTAAATTTTCGATATTGCTGTTTACTAAAATATTTGCGATTTGGTTTATTGAAAGGTTAAAGGTTTTATTTGTAAAATATTTTGAAGGGTATCTGTTCCATTTGTATTTATTATATTTAGGATATCGATTTCTAAACTTTCTGAAAGGTTTCTTGTGTTTTTGGTTATAGAATTTTTCACATCCATATTGTTGTGGTACTTCTGCATTTTCTGAACAACATAATTGTAGATTCTGATGTTTTAATGTTTTTCTTAATCTTGCTTCTAGACATTGTTGGGCTAGAATTTCTTTTGTAATTAAGATTGCTCCGCCTAGATTATTTGCTATTGAATGTTGGTCTATTCTATCCTGGAATGTTTCGGCTACCTTCATATTCATGGGGTAAGGTAATTTTTGTATAAAAACTTGAGTGTATAATTCTTGTTCAATTTTACTTAATATATAGTAATATTTTCTAAATTCACATATAAAATTTTCTAGATAACACATGATGCATATTCTCATATTATTTAAATGATGTAATGCTATTTTCTTGGTGGCTATTCTATTTTCGTGTTTAAAAAGAATTATATCCTTTCCAATAAATTCTTTATATATTTCATCTGAAATTAGTTCAAATGTATCAACATCAGTAGTGGTGCCTTGATAATGTGGGGTTGCTTTTAAGGCTATCTCATTTTCGATTAAAAATTGTTGAACGATACCTGAAGTTTTAAAAGTAACAAAATTCCATATATATTCTTTATTATGAGGAGTTTCCCCAAAGGGTTTTTCGATTTGTAAGAGTAATAAAATTTTATTAGTCCATTCTTTTATTAATTCTTCGTAACTTATAACACAATCTACATTTAATATTCCATCGGGTCCTAGTGACACATGTTTAGGTTTATATTCAGTTAGGTATTTTCTTATTTTATTGCCTTTTTGGTAATATCCTTGATAATTAATATTTCGATCTCTGTTGACTTCGTCTCCTTTCATTCCTACTAATTTACTTTTCATTTTTACCAATTCTTTATTATATGCTCTTGTTTCTCCTGTTCGACTACTTTCTGGTTGATCTCTCATTGCAATATCTTTTTTGTCATCTTGCATATAAATTTCTTGATCAGATTCCCATCCGTATATGATTTCGTCATTCTCTTTTTCTTTATCTTGTTTCAATGTTGTATGAATATATTCGGGTGAATTTGTAAGAGTTAGCTTATGTACTAAAGTTGTTAATTCGGCTAATTGTTGTTGTACATTTCTTTCTACATGTTCCAATGATTCTTGTTGTTCTATTTCAATAATGTCTTGTAAATTATCCATTAGTATGTCTTTGTATATGTTCTTCGTGTAAGTTTCGATAAAATTCTAATTCGCCTTCTAATAAGTGAACTGTATCAAGCATCATTTGTAAATGTAGACTTAATTCTTCTATAATTCTAAGATTGTAGTGTATGGCTATATTATCAATTACATATTCTAATAACTCATCTTCTGCTAGTTGAGTTTTGTGATGATATTCGTGAAGGACTTTGTGTATCAGTTATATTATTATTGAGTAATATACATATAGTACAGATATTATCATTCATGGTGTTGTATTAATTTATGAAAACTAAAGAGATAATTATAATAAGATAATCGTCGTTGGAGATAGAGATAATTATTATATGCGGCTTTTACTTCGAATTTTAACTCATCTAATATTTGGTCATCTGAAATTGGTATGCCATTTATGTCATAACGTAATTCATCTAGTATATTAACATAATTGTTATTTGAATCCGGAGTTTGTTTAAGTAGTTCTTGATAATGGATCATTGTATTTAATCGTTCGGTAAATTGTTCATGAAATTCCTGCTTCTCGTTTTGTAAATAAGTTCGTGCACTAGATAATAGTTGGCAAAAAGCACAAGTTATATTAGTTTGCATGGTTTAGGTAAAGAATATTTCTTAGGTGACTCCCATGTCTTGTGTTCGAATCGCAGTAAAAACCATTCTGCGTTTCAACAGTACTGGGGCTAGTAGTTCGGCCTCAGAAGCATGGGCTACCGCGAAAACGTGGTGGACTTATAAGATTTGATAACGCCCTACTTTCAACTCAAGTTTTGGGTGGCAAAATGGTATGAGAGCCTGAGCAAACCCCGAGGATCGCTTTGGGCCCTTGGGTGAGAGCGGTGATGTAGTCCTCTGTTTCTAGGAAATTGATCATGAAGAAGTCGTTGTTGATGTCGACAATTTTCATCGGCTCATTCAGATTCCATATGGAAGTCAGCCTACTGCGCAGTAAGGTATACCCAATTTTTCTGCCCATGAGTTTCCCCATTACTTGTTGAGACGACCTTTGAACGCATTGGAAAGTTCTATGCCAGGTCCAAACGTGCCGGGATGATGATGATGTCGCCTTCTTCAATTTCAACAGGTTCTTCAATGGGCCATTCGGGGCCGTTGTGATCTGGGTTTAGGTGTCCTGTGACCGCGACTCTATAGTTAGGTAAAACTGCTTGTGGCATTGACGGGAGTGGGGGTGGGTCTATCTCACGTTCACGAAGTTGAACTTTCTTAGCCGTGTGGCCTGCAGGATCTGGAAGAGAAGGTTCTATCATGGACAAAAGGGGTGAGCCGCAAGGGAAGACTAGGTGCTGGAAATGAGAGAGTGAACAGTAAACTTCAAGGATGAACAGTAACCTTCTGTTCTTACAAAGGCTTTACATTATAAGCACATAATGTGAGCGGAAACAACATACTTGAGAGGACTCACTGAGACGAGAACTGGGATTTTAGGAGAGACTTGTAACAGTAAGGTGTGGAGAGTGAAATAGGTTAAGATGTTAGGAGGTTTTGGTTTGTTTTCTAATTTAATTTCCGTCAGATATGTATCAGATTTAGGTTATGAGAAGCCCAATGATGAATAATTTAGGCGCTTGTTGAAGTTGGAATGAGTAGCAGTCTTACTCGATGATACAGGTATAAGCTTCAATTAAATATTATAAATAAGGAATAATTAATAAATAAGATAATAATTTTTATCATAAATCTGTTTATAATTATTTAGAAATTAATAATTTTATAAATTATTGAAAATAATTTTAATTAATTACTTATAAAATGTAAATATTTCAGTTATTTATTAATTTATAAAATAAATTATATAATAATTAAATATAAATGATTTTTTTTTTGACGAATATCGAAGATAGTTCGGACAAGTTATGATTATTTCTTAATACTAAATACTTAATTGTTAAAAGTATAATTAATAATTATGCTAAGATCTATCTTTTTTCTTTTTTTTAATACCTTCTTTACTAAACGAGGCCTCGGGTTTTAAATATCGAAATTGCAAATAATACCCACCCACGGGACACAGCCACGGCCACAATCAAGAAGCATGTAGTAAACAGGATAGTCTCAAATTTACCAAAGTTGCAACGAGGGATGTTTCTGCTTCTCTACTAAGACTGATGTTTTTATCATAGTCTTAAGCTACATTTGGGAAAAAGGAAAAGAAAAGTAGATTAGCTTAATCTTCTACAATGATTAAGTGTTTATGATTAATTAAGACACCAAATTAAAAATTGATCTAGTTATACCATTTTAATTTTATAGAGCATTACCGCTTTTCCCATCATTATATATTATTATTAATTATTCCAGAAACCAAGTCTCAAGGATTACCTTGACATTTTATATAGAAACTTGAACACACGATTAAGGTATTTCCACAAAGCATAATAAAGTACAGATATTTCAAGTAATATTACAAACAGGACCGCAGTTGACGCACAATACATAAATCTTACGACAACAATGACAGACCAAGTTCAACAATGCAGACGGTGTCTGCTTATTTAGGCCACCACCACAGTCTCAGTTACTTGAAGCTGTTCCAAACTTAAATCATAGCAATTCTTACTGCAGAACAAGGCATTCCTGAACTCCAGTTATCATAGCTCCACCAGAGCCTTTGCTTGTAGCAACCACTTCCTCAGTAGAGTGGGATTTGGGCTCCGCATCCTTGACCAAATTCTCGCAATCCTGATTGCCATTATTCTTGTAGCAAATTGCTTCAAAGATGAGAGCACTGACTTCTCGAAATCGTTCTTCAGAGAGAGACACCTCAGCAAGGAGCCTCCAAGCATTTTCCTCAGATGCCTCCTCATAATCTTTCTTCCTCTTCAACACCATGTGTCCACTAATTTCCCAAACCGCTGGATTCACCTGGGTATCAAGAAGCTCGGGACTGACTTCCCCAAGAGCTTGTTTCTCAGCATAACACTGTACATTCGTTTAACAAAGCCCAAGTACATGTTAAGACTCTGCAATTACCACCATACCTTGACGAAATAATCACTTGGACCAGGCTCAAAACATTACCTGCGGGAAAAAAAAGATGCGGTTTCCACAATCTGAGATGAGAACATTGAACGGTATGTTGTTATTTTGAAGACAAATGCAAGCATTGGAGACAGTGGTAGACAAATCTTGCAAAGTATTTCCACCCTCAAAGATTAGACCTCTGACTGGATAGTTCACAAGCTCGGATATTTTCACTCCAACATCCAAGGTAGTTATCTTATTAGCAGGAGCTTTCTCAACAGGAAACGGCACAGTCAAGTAGTAAGCCTGATCCATAAAAGTTAAAATTCTGTCAACAACAACCTGCAAATAATTTTGTTTGCCAATCCACACCACGAAGTTTATATCCAAATACCCAAACGGTAAATAACCTGGAAGTGGAGGTGGTTGATTGTAGCAAATGCGCCCAAGCTGTTATAACCCAATCGGAAAAAAGGACTCCCAGCCTCAGCTGCCATGTAAATAGCGAGCAGTAAGCTCTCATGGTCGATCCTCTGAGGCAAGCAATCCAGAATGGAAGGGATCAACAAAACATGCCCATACTCGATTGGGCTAACCTATAACAGTGACAAAAGAAATATTGTCAATCCTTTAATGCCACCAAACAGGCAGCTACCTCAATCTGAGAGGGGTAAAGAATTACTACAAGAAAGAAAGTACTTACATTGATGACAACCATGCTTGGTGAATTTCCACAGTCAATTGGGGCACTGGGGAAGAACTGAACTTCACCATCCTCGCTGGCTTCAAACTGGAAGAGGACCTCCTCTTGGCCAACCTTAGTGAAATTAAATTTGTTACCATCAAATGGCTGAAGGACCTTGTCAACTCGGAACTCGGTTGGTCGCTTCTTCAAGTGACGGCCCTCGTTCAGCTGGGCAATGAAACCATACCGGCCAGGGATCACCTAAACCAACATAAACAAAGAGTACGGCGCCAAAGCCCATAACCATTAAATACTACCTTGCACAATCTTGACTCCAAAATGAAAATGAAAATTAGCTAACAAACATACCTTAACAAAATATTAGATAAAATACTAACAAATACAGCTTAATAAAATATTAATAAACAAACCTTGGTTTCGCACGCAGTGACATCATAGCGAAAAAGTCCCTTTTGCATGCAGTCTTCCCACTGAAAGAAAGGAAATTTTTAACCTCATAATAAGATGATCACACCAAATAACAGCAACACGAAATTATTCATTTGCTTAAAGAAGGGTACCTTCCCGAGAAGAAGAGAATCAAGGAATGCAACTGGAGGCTCGCCAGAACCATGCGCGATCAACTCCTTCTCGTTAATCTTGTTGACCCTTTTGAAAGCATACAAAGGGAGCTTTGCACCTACCCCAGTGGACCGACAAATAGAACACAAAACCCAGTTACGAACAACACCTAAAAAGATCAAAAACCAAAAAAAAAAAGGATCCAAATTTTCAATCATGCATCATAACCCAACAGAAACAATTGATCGAGCACCTCGAATGCAGCAGTCCCGAAGGCAATTGCGACCACAACCGCCAACACGTAGGGCATCACCTTCAGCCTCCTCCTTCTGGTAATTGGACACGACGGTCGGAACCCTCTTGATCCTCAACATCATCTCCATGCTGCTGTTGCTGCTGTTCATCTTTACACGATCTTTTTTGCTTAACCAATACCTTAAATACCTTCGTTTTTGGCTAATACAATAACTTGCTTCGTAACTAGGTATACAAACAACGAGTTTTTCTACCTAAACAAGAGAGACGAAGAAAGACGAGCCACCGCCGGCAAGGAAGAGAAGATCGGAAGGGCTACCGCCTTCGGAAGGCAAAGCGCCACGCCCGCCGTGCGGCGAAGGGTTGCTCTCAATTACACATCCCCTGCGTCGTACAGCACGGACATGAACTAGGGGTCGCGTTACTCCGTGTATAGCCGTGATGTCTGCAACTTGTTACACCCCTTGGTCTTTACACCCACACCACCCACCACACAAACACCCAACAGCTTCTTCACGAGAAAGAACCGAACTTTTCTCCCTTCTACGTAGAAACCTACCAAAACGAGCAATTCCCAGATGGTAAAAACAACAAAATGTGGTGGTTTAAGGTCGAGTTAGAACGCC
The DNA here is from genome assembly GCA_024520955.1 of Erythroxylum bequaertii. Taxonomy (NCBI): domain Eukaryota; kingdom Viridiplantae; phylum Streptophyta; class Magnoliopsida; order Malpighiales; family Erythroxylaceae; genus Erythroxylum; species Erythroxylum bequaertii. The sequence continues at coordinate 5,803,276 of JANIJF010000008.1, forward strand.
GAAGCCAGATGGGTAAGCGGATATACGATGCTTCTTTCCAGAAATGTTGCTAATGTTATATATATATAGCAGAAAGAAAGAGAGAGAGATAAGAGGCATTCGGTAGGTGTGGCTGTGATTTAAGCTAGTGGCAATGATGGGGTGTTTGTCTCTGGTTCTCAGCTTTGAGTGGGGTTCGGTTTATTTTGGTTTGGCCCGGCCGATGGACTCAGGGCCGCAAGCGTATTCCTGCCGCTCTCCTGGCTTCTGTCTCTACTGCCCTGGGGTTTCATTTACTTCACGTACGGTAGTTGATACCAAGTTCTAGGAAACTTTACCAAAGTTAATCGGTAATACTCTTGACAAGATTACGAGTATTCAAAAAAATCCGCAAACTTATGAATCGGACTTGAATCATATGAACCGAATTTATAAACAAGGTTAACCAAACCTGAGTTTAGGTTAGGTTCAAACCAAACTTAAAAAATCAGGTTCATGATTCTAATTTTGATTTCTAACTTGCGGTTCTAGGTTTAAATCGGAATCTGAAAAGCTGAAATACTCAAAAAAACCTATCATATATTTGAATATAATTTATAAGGATAACAATAATAATAAATTCACTAGTATTTACTATATTTATTCTTGAGTTAAAAAAAGAAGAAAAGGAAAAAAACTACTTTAATCCTATATTATTAAATGTTAATCTTGAACATTGTTATTATAAGTAACAATTAATGCATAACACTCAATACTTCTATTTCAAATAGTAATTAATATGTATCAAAGTTTTTGATCAAAGTATTAAACTATTAATAGAAAAAAAATCATTAACTAAAATAATATAATCATTTAGAGATTAATTAAAGAAATTAATAAGTGTAAAATACATTTATTAAGAAATCCTACAATTTTAGTTTTTTAAGGCACATATATTAGCTTAGATATTTATGAGATATTATAAA
>JANIJF010000008.1:5810761-5828211 GCA_024520955.1 Erythroxylum bequaertii
TTTTCAGGATTCCTCTTGGATGACACGGGTCCTGTTAGCAAATAGTAGAAATACCATTCCCTATCCTAAACTTGAATTGGTTCTCCAATTTATCCCTCACAAATAAAATTTTCTTCCAACTCCAAGAACTGTTAGAGGTTGGTTGGGCATCCCAAAAGGTTTTCCTTTTTAAGATGATGGTATGAACCCATTGTACCCACAAAGCCTCCCTATCCTCAAACAAAAACCAAATCCTTTTACCTAACATGACTTGATCCCAGGGAGATAAAGATGGGGTTTTTTTTTAATCAAAAATTGATTTCTTAATATAATTACCATTCAGATCATCTTTTTTTTTACTGAATTGTCAATAATGATTTCAAATTTATGTGATAAAATTACAATTATATCATAAACTATAAATCATAGAAAAGTCCGTAGTTATAACAATTTAATAATGCTTGCATGATTGCTTTGTTTCATTGTTCCAAAGGTGAAGTGCCGCAACCAAATGTATTTCAAGTTATGATTTGAACACACAGCATTAAACGAAGATATTACAGAAAGGAAAGGGTAAGAGAAAAAAAGACAGTTTGAATGTTTGAAGTAGATAGGCAGATTGACTAGTACTTAATAATAAAAGGCCCTTAAAGTAGAGGTATTCCCTCTCTCGAGGACAAGGAATTGGTCCACCAAGAAAACAACTAAACTGGTAGGTGGTGCTAATAACCCTAAAAAATAGAAAACAGAATATAATGTTGGAAGGACCAAAGGGACTTTAAGAATTTCTGAAAGCTACTTATCTAGGTTTAGCTAGCGTGCCTCTATTTACCCCACTTCAACTCGAGATATTTTAGACTCATCTTTCTCCAAAGTCTCCACTTGATGCCATGATTTAACATTTTATAGTAAAGAAATTATCCTTACTAGTTCATTAGACACGCTTTCACACCCTTTCGCCTTTAATTGTTTTTGACTTTTCTTAACAACTCGAGTCCAAGGTTTGATTAATCAGAACTTTAGTGATAGATTCTAACATGTAGGAAATATAGAGTTCTAGTCTATATTTCCTACATGCATGATTAATTTAATTGTTTTTTAAAAAATTGTTCAAATTGTAGTTGAAAGATTGTTTCTCATTTTAATAAGTTGGAAAATAAATAAAATGAAGGTATATTGAATTTGTAAATATAAATTGAATGGAGATTATTATTTAGTTAAGAGTTTAACTCATTAAATCACGTAATAAATAATTTATTTAATATATAGTTAAAAGAAAACAAGTACTGCCCATATAAAAGGATATAAATTTAATTAAAGCAATAAGAATTTAAATTACAATCAACGGCTTTAAAGAGACACCCTAAATTTTCCTTGTATCTAAAAAAAAAAAAAAAGACACCCTAAATAGTGGAATTAAGAGTTTTTATTTCAACATATATGCACTGGAGACTAGAATAGAGACATCTTAAAAGAAAGAGACGTATAGGAAAGTGAAAGATTCTGAAAAATAGTGTCAAACCAGCCACCGGAACGAATTTCTAGAGAAATGTGACGTTTGTTGTTGTGAGTAGTGTGTGTCTCGTGGGCTGGTCGACAAATCGGTACCACACATCTCTTCTCTCTGTACTATTAATTCTCTCTCTCCCTCTCTATATATGAGTATTTGTGTCATCACCTGTCTGTTTGTGGGGTCCACCCTCAGCTCTCACGGACGCCATTCTTTCTTCTCTCCCACAATTATAACACAATCATTTTAACCTCCCCCCTTATATGTCATTTTTTGCTCGCTGTAAAGGTATCTTACTTTTCCCCTCCTCTCTTCGCTACTTTTCATATCCAAATCATCACAATATCTACAAATATATTATTATACTAGTTAAAAGTAAGAGTTGTGACCTTTTTACTTTGAAGTGGTACTATGTTTTGAATTTGTATTCATTAATTCTAACCTAAACATATTATTACGAAGTAAATTTAACTTAAGTGACTATTAAAATTTCATGTATAATATAAACTCTTTCTCTAACACTTAAAAATATTAGAAGAGTTTTGAAAATTTAAAACTTTCACTTTCATACATAATGGAATTTATCACTTTTAATGCTTGAAAGTAATTGAAGAATGCCGACAAATCACTTACCAACCGAAAGGGGGTATTTGACAAGCTTTTTTGGTTAATTTTACAGGATGGATATTTACTTATGGAGTGAAGTAGAAGAAAATTTAAACAAGAATCTTTCTGATGTTATGAAAAGACACTTGAAGACATTATGTGAAGTGTACATGTAACATGTGTGAAGAGTAGCTCAGCTTAGTCAGTTGGGGCTTCAAATTTCTCATTATCAGTTTTGTAACGTATATAGTGGTCCAGCTGAGTCTTTTGGCTGACTGACTTGGATAGGAGCCGTGTAAGATAAGGAGGGAGAGGGAGAGGGAGAAGAGGAGCGGGAGAGGGGGAGAGAGAGAGAGAGAGAGATTCCGTTTATATACATCCTTTCATTTGGTGTTTTGTTCTTGGCTTCAAACAAAGCTGGTTTTTTTGAAAGAAAGATGCGATTTATGGAATTGGAGACAAGTTTTAATTTGAGTTCTTTCATTTTATAGGAGGAGAGCTCAAGGGAGAATTTAGATGGATTCCTTTGGATTATGCTTTGCTCGGAAGGTTTAATTTGTTCTTTCTTGTTTTAGGTAGGTACTTTTGTCTAAACCCTCACGGTAGTTCTTCCGGTTTGGCTAGTTTTAGCAGGCACACCCATTTCTTCTAAAACTTCAGGCAAAAAATGATGTCTGAAGATGGGTTTTCTATGCCCTCCACAATCAGAGTTCTGAACCAAGAACCACCACCTAACCCTAACCCTAATCCTGCAACAAATCCAGCGAAAAGGAAGAGAAATTTACCAGGAACACCAGGCAAGTACACTTATCCATCCGCAGTTCTTTGCTTGCATAGGCCCTAATGAATGTAGTTGCTGTCTTTTTGAAGCAGATCCAGATGCAGAAGTCGTCGCTCTATCACCAAAGTCTCTCATGGCAACGAATAGATTCATATGTGAAATCTGCAACAAGGGTTTTCAGAGGGACCAAAACCTTCAGCTCCATCGAAGAGGCCACAATCTTCCGTGGAAGCTGAAGCAAAAATCGAACAAGGAGGTGCGGAAAAAGGTTTATATCTGTCCTGAAAGAAGCTGTGTGCACCACGACCCATCAAGAGCCCTGGGTGACCTCACTGGAATAAAGAAGCACTATAGCAGAAAACATGGAGAGAAGAAGTGGAAGTGTGAGAAATGCTCGAAGAAGTACGCAGTTCAATCAGATTGGAAGGCTCATAGCAAGATTTGTGGGACTAGAGAGTATAGATGTGACTGCGGTACACTCTTCTCCAGGTATATAACTATATGTTAGTATATGCAGCTTTCAAGTCTCTACCTTTGTTGATTCCTTATTGATCTCATAAACATTCTCTAGTTCATATGATTACTTTGTTGAAAAATTCAATGCTTTCAAATTCAGGTGTTGGTTTGATGGTATTAATTCGATGTGCGTTTTAGAATTTGATGGGCCCTGACCATCAAAAGGTTGGTTAAGAATAAATGTATTTCCGGTTTATCTGAGACGAGGTTTGTGCATTGTATAACAGGAAAGATAGTTTCATAACACACAGAGCTTTCTGTGATGCTTTAGCCGAAGAAAGCGCCAGATTCACCTCAGTTCCTACTGCAATTAATGCAAACTTGATCAACGGGGCTAACAGTAACATGCAAGCGGCCGGAATATCTCAGTTTTCATCGATGTTCAGGCCAGAATTCGCCGGATCAGAGTTGATGACAAGTCTTACTGTTGATGGACAAAAGCAAAGGTTGCCAATTTGGCTAGACCACACATGTTCTCCGCTGAATCCAATTGACATAGCAAATAGTTCTAATGGTTTTTTGCAACCAAGCCTAGTTTCCTTGCCGGAGATGGGTCAAACCACACCGGTGAGTATGCTTGGATCTATATCACAAACTCAGTGGCTAAACAAGTACCACGAAGCAACGTCGTTAACGGGAGGCGTCAATCTCTCAATGCAACAAGGAATAAAAGAGGAAGAAGAGAACAATGATTTGTCTGAATCTGTCACTACTTTGTATTCAAACCAGAATCAGCAACAAGGCTCGACCGCTCATATGTCAGCCACTGCCCTCTTACAAAAAGCAGCCCAAATCGGATCTACGAGGAGCAATCCAGCATTTAACAACGGCAGTAACATTGGATCAATGAGCTCGTCTCTTTCAAACGTGTCAGTGCTGAAATTTCTAAGTAGGCAACCGAATCAAGCTGAGAACTTTAATGACTTAGTGACTTCTCTATCTTCTTCAACTCCATTAGCAAAAGACGGAAACTTTTCGAATGATAGATTCTCCAACTCGATCCTTGGTAATAACGTAAGTCATCATTTGGCGATGCAAGCAAATGGCAAGCAAAACCAGCAAACGAAGGTCACAACTGCTACTCTCCATGGGGGCTCTAGCGAGGTCGAGGGAAGTTTAACAAGAGATTTTCTTGGTGTCGGAGGTGAAGCAAGAAGACCATTCTTTCAACAAGAGTTAGTCAAGTTCGCAACTTTAGGTTCAGTCGTGGACATGAGTCAATACAGTACATCTGGCCGTCACTAATTAAGCTATCTGCAAATAGAAGGTAAGGCTATTGTAGTTCATTACTGTTAAAATTGCATGAGGATAGCTTAAAACACTATCGATTTACATGATTAAAGCGCATAATACATTGAGAAAGGTGCAACTCAGCCATGGACACCGAGTTGCGGTTGCCAGAAGAAACCGAGTCAACTCTAGCGACTGACACGTGACTTGTGAGTGGTCAAGGGACAAAGTGGGGACCGCTTTGCATGGTGGAAGAGACTTGACAGAAAGAGACAGATAAGGCAACTTAAAAGGCAAGGGCGGAGGTTGTGGGCCCCCCGAATGCATGTAGATGTAGTTCGTAGTTTCGTTTTTACTTTCCTGACGTTGAACAAACCGTAGTAGCACTGTTTACAGTTAGAGACTGTGACAGTGACCACAGCTACTCTACTGTGACGGCTGTGAGTGACCATTAAGTTGAGATCTTCAAACGTTTCCTTTTTGGATCCGCTCGTCTCCTCTTTTTCAAACCCAAAAGTAACTAATTACGCGTTAATGTTAATCAAATTGGAAAATTACTTGAGGTCAAAGGAATTAATTAAGATTGATTGTCTAAAAGTGATTTTTATTATAAAATGCTCTTATCATATATAGTATATCTTCATTAACGGCAGATTTTAAGTCATCATTAAAAGTTGTTCTTATTTTAATATTACAAGATGTGACACACTTGTATGGCTTTATGCTCACTAAGGAAGTCCACATGTAGTTAGATTCTTTGATCTCTCTTTCTTTAATTTCTAAGTTGTTGTGATTGACATGTCTTGTCTTGCATAAAATTGATGTGCACTTAAACTTGGTGATAATATGTAGCGAAGCGACTTCCTTTTATGAATTTAACACTTGTAGATGTTTCAATAATTTATAGCTATCGGCGTGTAAGCCTTATTCTTTATATGTGTAGATCGGATTTTTCTTAACTTTTACTTACAAGTTGGAGACAAATAGAAGCATTAGCAGACACTTTATTAAGGGAAGACGAATTATTAGGTCTAGCGGCTCAATAGAAGAAAAATGTAATATGTATTTTCTCAAGTCGTAATAGAGTTTTGAGAAGATACAATTAACTGGCCACTACACAATTTTTAATCTAAATGAGGATGTACTTTCCTTATCTATATTTAAAACAAAAGGTTAAAAAAATTTCGAGTGAATTCTAAATCGTTATCTCCAGTTCGACATCTAACGATGAATCAGAAGACAAATCTCACCTAATTAAAGATGTAAAATGGTCTTTGATTAAAGTCAACTAGTTCTTATCCGAGACAAATCATACGGGCAACCTTGAAAAGCTTTTTATTTTCTTTTAAGTTCCAAATCAAACATTAATCGTAAATACTCTTTTCGATCTGTATGTAGATTCTCAGTGTCTCCATCCTCACTTAATTGCACAAAGTTTCCTTACTTGACGCCCAAATTGTGAAATATAAATAACCAAATAAAGTAAACGAACTTTAGATATGTTACAACAGCGTAAAATAAAATTGGAAAATAACCTACTTAGAATACCCGTAAATTGACCTTACAAATCAGTTTTTAAGTTTCAAAATTTTTTATTTAACTCAATATCAAACTCTAACTCATGATCGGTAGATACAACAATAACATTAACACCCAGTAAGAATCTCGTTGAGACAAGAGGTACTGGAAGGTCTAATATTATGCAACCTTATCTCTAATTAATAGAGAGGTTGTTTCCAAATGACCCACATAAATAAATGAAAATAAAAATAAATAAATAAATAAGTAAGTAATAAAAATGATAAATAAAAGTAAAATTAGAATAAATAACTAAAAAGCCAAAAAAGAAATTAAAATTAAAATTAAAATTGATAATAATAATAAAAATAATAACTCGTGATCGGTTGATAGATACAATAATTTGTGTGTTCTAAAATTTTGATTTAGATTATCAATATTTTATGGTCTGTTTAATTTTTAGTATTAAAATTTCAATTTTTAATACTTAAAAACACAATAAAATATTACAAATTTAGTGATGTTCTACCCTTTTTTATTTAAATTATCTATTTTTATTTTAAAGCTTAAAACTTTATTACTATTTATGTTTTCAATATTTAAATTTTGATGAAGGATTAAAATTATAATTTTGAGGGACAAAAAAGTAGTAATCTGAACTCTAATTTTGAGACATCCAAAATTCAAACTTTCATATCACTCAGAAAAGCTTAATTTAGAAGTTAGAACATAAATAGGATAGTGCCAAGTCAAAAAGAAAATGTAGTTGCGTTCAGATTTGGTATAGTAGAACCTGCTTACTTTCTTTTGCTGATCATTGCTGTGTGTTGCACCTTATTTAAGTCAGCAACTTTCATTGAGTATATAGTTGTTTGCTTTCAAAATTTTGGGTTGAAAATTCTAAATTGGTGGGTGAAGCTTGGATTTCCAAGATTAAGAAACGACTTCATTCTAAGTCCACGAGTAAATCAGTGATTCTGCAATAGGGAAACAAAGATAACCTAGCTAGGCGTGGGGAAGACTTTGAAATTTTGCTCTTTGACGTGTTCTTCTCCACCCGCTTTGGCCAAGTCCTACTTGCCTTGTTCGTTATAAAGATATTTTTAATCCAATTGTTGATCTCAAGTTCTATATTGGATCTTATATACTATTGACATACTTGCTTTATAATTTGATAAATGGTTGATGGATAATTTAGAGTTCATATAGGTCGACGGATGTTCCCGTTACACTCGTAATCTCTTAAGGATGAGAACCAATTATGTAACATCTACATAAAAATTTAAGTATTGTATATGTCATTATTCCGATCTTTTGAATCGAAATTTTTTTAAGAAAGTGTTGCAACAAAAATAAAAAACATATTTCACAATTCACATAAGATTTGGTATCGAATTCTAATAAATAAATATTCTCTCTTATTATAAATTTCTTATTAAATTATTATAAGTTATTAATTTTCGATTCTAAATACTGGAGTAGATCCTAAAGAGATCACACTTCTTCATGAATTTATCTTGAATCGGGATCTTTTGGTTCAACTTTATCCTAATTTTGTTGAAAGAGCAACTTCATGTTTCCCCTTGATTTGGTTAAAATATTTAGAATTTCTTACTTTTTGTATAGGATTAGATCAAGTAATTGTACTTGCAACAAATAAGAAGGTATTGTAACATGCACATGAAAGTTCAACGTAGTATAATAATCAATCTAGCTAGTAGAAGCAAGTAATTAGTACCTTTGAAAGTGTTACTTATATCCGACTTGACTATAAGCTCTAGTCTAACAATATTTTGAAAATTCACATTTTATGTTTTATATATTTTGAAAATTCACATTTTATGTTTTATGAAACTTGTATACTGTAATTCAAGGTGGCAATATTTTATTGGTGATATATATATTAATTTAATTGAGATCTATTTTGGACGTCAAATGTAGGAAATATCTCGTGCTTGATAAAATATCTATCATTATTTAATTTAAGAGAAAAAGGAGATATTTTTCTGTTTACTACTATGTTAAAAAATTTAATGATTGATTAATTAGTTAGTACCTTGGCTGTGTAATAAAGACGTTGATGTTAAAGCATACGCAGTACTTTCCCTAGCAAACGAGAAAGGACAGCTTCATATACATAACCAGAAAAAAAAAAAAAAAACAGAAAAACTACATCTGGCACAAGCTTTTCTCTTAAAGTAACAAAAAGGTTACTGCTCGATTTTTGCCCGTGGATTTCAGCTTCTGGTCACTGTCGTGGGCACAAGGCTGTTAAACACTTATGGAATATATGGCGACTTTTTCTAAACCAACAAAACACACGCTTGTTCTTGCAATATTTGAAATACAAAAACATGCATATATGTATATATCACGTCTGTCCAAAGAAGAGACTATTCTTCCTCCTTTAGATCAAATTTTAATAACAAATTCGATAGGCTGTACAATATAAGTAGTCACGGACTTCTGTCAGTCTCGAAATGAAAAAGGAAGCTTCAAAATTAACTTCAATCTTACACAAAGAGGGGTAGCTTCAAAAGCACATAATATGTTAGTACCATCAAAAGTAGGGTCCAACACAGATAGATCCGACATTTCATCATTAGAGCTTATTTTTGTTACAAAGAGAATATCACAGCAATCAAACTAACCCGCAAATGCAACATATTATGTCCGTAACTCATATCAAAACTTACAGAACGAGAAGTATCTTTAGCAGGAACATTAGTATCCGATATCTGTGCATCGACGGCCTTTGCCGGTGCGGAAGGCCCAGGAGAAAGAAGAACCTGTTATCTTAATACACAGTGTCGGATATAGCTGTATTGGGAAGCCCTGTGGTTATATTCACCTCTCCGGTCAAGTCCTGTGTTTTCAAAAGGATCTAATATTCCAAAATTTTGAATTTATATATCTGTAAATTGATGAGATTAAATATTTCATGAATATTTTTAATAATTATTAATTAATATAAGATTCCAAAAAGTTGAGTTAACGAATTCATGAGATTTAATATTTTATGAATATTTTTAATATTTATTAATTAATTTAGAGATTAAAATTAGACGGTTAGAATGTACGTGGTTAATTAATTAAGATGATAATGCTTAAGGAAAATAAAAAATTTTGATAAAAATATGTTAGTTTAATTTGTTATCATAACTAAATACTATTTGAAATTTTGAACATAAGTTTTGGTTAAATATTATATGGAAGTGACTTAATAGATTATAGAAAGATAAAAAAAATTTAGAATAACTATTGACTAATTTGAATTTCTCAGTTGGATGTTATAAACTACAAGAAAAATGTCATTTGGGGAGCGATATTACCAATGAAAAACGTTTGGAAGGAAATGAAAGGAAGGTGATTTAGTGAATTCAGTAGCATTCACAAGTTTTGGATCAGTAATTGAACAATTTTCAAATTCAAAATAAAAAAGATATTTAAAGTATCTTTCGTACAAAAATTGGTAATACATGTTAATTAAGAATTTTTAGGTTAATTGTTTTATTGTGATTTCTTGTTTATAAAAATAAAAAATCAATAATAGGTTTAAAAAATCACTAATTTGTTGTTTGTATGTGCTATGGCAACTAATTTCTAAAATAAAAAGAATAATTTTCCTTTTATTTTTTATTTATCCTGTTGTTCTACCCTCCTCTGCTAATGACTTCCTGGTTTTATTTCTCCTGCTATTCCAAGGACCTCTTTTAGTGATCCCCTGTGTACCTTCATCTCTAGACTAACTACGTTTTTGTCTTTTTCTTTTTCTCTATCCTACATACCTAGGCTTTTTTGTTTAGTTTGGTTATGGGAAAATGGTGACATGGATTCAATTTTTATGTGTGTTAATTTTGATTTTTTAAAATTTTTGGATCTTTGGTTTTGAATTTCTAGTTATGATTTGCTCTTTTATAGTTGGAGGTAGCAATCTAGCTCATTGAACAACTATTATATTGATTTATTTAATACAGAATAATGATTCCATTTGTACAAAGCTATTTATACGAGATGGTTATTTTGTTAGTTAGTTACAAGAGTTTTTTTTGAAATAAAAGTTTGGAGCTACAACTTTATTGAATAAGAGACACTACAATAAATACATACAATTCGCGACGTTTTTTGAAAAACATCGCGAGAAGATTTAATTATATGCGACGTTTTATAAAAATGTCACAGATTTGTAACACTTTTTGTGACGTTTTTTAATTAAAATGTAACAAAAATAGAAGCCGTGACGTTTTGTTTAATAAAATGTCGCGGTTGGTTGACGTTTGTGTTTAAGTAATATTTAAAAGTAACACACTCCATACACCATTTACCCCAAAGCCCTCTCTGTAGTTGTCTATCCTTCTCATCTTCTCTCTATCCTGTCATACAAACTAGGGTTCTTCGTTTTGAAGTCTAGTGTTTTCCTTCTTTCGTATGACAATTTCATTCCCATCCCTTGCATCTTCACTCAACTAATAACCCTCTCTTTCTAGCTCTGTTTGGGATGGAGAAGAAAAAGTTAGTGACGTGTTTTGTATCTGCCATACTGATCTTATGTGGTGTTGTAGTGCAGGTTAGATCTGACGCATCAAATCATCGTTACAAAGTAGCCGATGATGTTCCTCTTTATGCCAACAAGGTCGGGTCGTTTCATAATCTCAGGTTTGTGTTCTTCAATCTCTGCACTTTGATTTATCAAGTTTATCGATTTGAGTTTTGATTTAGTTTGTTGATTGAACTAAATTTGGGTGTGTGAGGATTCTCTAGGTTGGGGTTTCAAATCCGATAGTTTATGAAATTGGGATGGAAATGAGAGTATGGAGGTGGATCTGAGCTCACTGGGGGTGTGGATCTGTTGTATTGGTTGCATTAATTCACTTTTCGTAAATTTTTAGATATTTTTTTGGGAATGCGATATATTTCTATATTGGAATGAAGACATCAATCTCAAAAAGAAATGGCAACATGACGCCTTTGTATGTATGCATGGCCTTCGTGGGTTATCATTTTAGTTTGAATCGGTTGTAGTTTAGACAATGAAACATAGTATTTCATGCCCTTTCTGTTCACAACCTATTTGTAATGGCTATTTTGATCTCCCTTTTTGCTCATTAGGTTTGGCTCATTTTAGGTTACCAGTTTTCTAATTGCTTTTTCTTGTTATGAAGTTTCACTAACGTTTTTTCTTACAAATCCTGGGAAGGAAAAAAAGGAAGCTCTTGGTGAAGTGTTAAATGGAGATAGCTTGGTTACTGCTCCCTACAAACTTGACTTTTTAAGTGACAAGGACTTAGAAACTGCTTGCAAAAGAAAGTTGATGAAGGAAGAAGTTATACATTTGTCAAGATGTTATATTGATCTATATTAGGTTGTATGGGCACTGCAATCCTAATTCACAAATGGTCTTGAGCATGCTAGAACGCGATTGATGAGCAAGAGCTAGGTATTGCTAGTCTGCATATGAATCTTTCTATCCGTGTTTTATAGGAGGGCAATAGTTAGAAGTTAAATTGATGAAAAGAACAATTTTTGTTTCAATACAGAAGCATCATTGGATCATTCTTCTAGGGGAAAGCATGCTATCTTAGGTTTTCTCTTTCAAAAAGTTTTACGGTTTTCCTTTGTTTCATTAAGGTGTTAGAGCTTCTTGAAGTTGTGTAATTTAAATCTCCAGATACCAGTATGAAGCTTCCTCAGACTACTTCCAATATAAATTTTGACTTGCTGGTAAGTTTACAATCTTAAGTAGCACTTATAATTGTTCATATAATGGTTGTTCATTATATTTTTGTAGATAGAGGAGATACTTGGAGATCCAAAGACTTCAGAAAATGGCGACATCTATTATTACTCTAAACGTGGTGATCGTCTGATATATCTCACTACTTAACGAGACAAGCTGTGGCAGGTTGGTTGTTTTGTTTTAGATGGTGTTGCAGATTGAACAGCTCTCTCATTTTACTTACCCTTAACTTGTGCACTTCCTAATTTCAGATAGAAGCATCTCGGCACTCAATTTCTTTTTGCCTTTTATCTATTCCTCATAAATTCAATTTAGTTTACCCCCAGTTAAATAACTTTGGAACTGAAGCTGAGCTCAATGAAGTACGAGAGGCAATTCAAGTGGTCTTGAGATTTTGAGGCTTCACAATTTTCAATCTTTATTGTAATTTGTGATGTATTTGCTTCATAATTTAGTTTATTATTTCGTTTGCTCTAATTTTCATATGATCTCCTCAGATAATAAAGGATGCAACATAAGGTAGTGAACCTGGGAAGACAATTGTGCTCTATGTTTTAGAGTCTTTGATTAGTGTTGACGATGAAAGATATTTTCTAAGTCAACTTCAGAGCAGAGGATTTTTAAGATCTTGCTTTATGGGCATTAGTAGTGTTTCCTACAAGGTTGACTTTGTATGTTTTAAGAGGTTTTTGGAGGTTGTAGTACTGCATACAATAATTTTCTTACTAAAGATTAGATTAGATATATGTACTCATATTAATATATTAAACACTTACGATGTATTGTTTATGTTAATTACTGTATTATGACATGTTTGGGAATTACAATTAAATAATAAATTGTCTGTACGTATGAAATTCTTGTCATACATGAATAGTTATTAAAATTAATAATATACTAAAAAAATTAGAGAATTATTAAATAAATAAAATTAATAAATAATATTTAATAGTTATTAAATAAATAAGATTTAAAAATTTTCTATTTTAAAAATAATTATTAAAATTAAAATTATTTTCAAAAAATAAAAAAGAAAAATAATTATTAAAATTGAAAAATTATTAAATTAAAATAATTTTTGAAAAATTGAAAAAAAAACTGTATTTGCAACGTTTTTTAAAACATTCTGCGACTTTTTTCTTACAATCCGCGACATTTTTAAAACATCACAGATTGTAAGAGATTTCGCAATTTTTTCTGCAAATGTCGCAAAATCCAACATTTCGAGACATTTTTAAAACGTCGTGGAATGTGAAAGAATTTGTGACGTTTCCTAAAAATGTCGCAAAAAGATCAACCTTTCAATGACGTTTTTAAAAACGTCGCGGAATGTTAATGCTTTCCATGACCTTTTACATAAAACGTCGCAGAAACCTTTTCCCTACACCACATTCCGCGACGTTTTTTAAAACGTCGCAAATTGTATTCTGCGACATTTTTGGACATTCTGTAACGTTTAAAAACGTCACAAAAGGCCTTGTTTTGTTGTAGTGAGATCTGGATTTCAAGATTTTAGGGATTCTTTCTCAGTTGGTCATAGCTAAAGTGATTCTTGTTCAGTTGATTGAAACTAATTTGTTTGCTTAGTTGATTGAAACTAATTTGTTTGCTGGGTTGTTCTTTTTGGATTGATTGTTTTCCGAGCTTACACAACAATGGCGATTGGTGATGAGCGGCGAGCTGAATTCAAGAAAGCATTGATGAATTTGAAGGAGTCTGATAATCCTGGTGTGAATCTGGTTTCTGTTCCTCTGAATGGGTTTAATTATCAAACTTGGAGCACATCAATGAGAAAGGCGTTGGCTGTGAAACACAGATTAGGGTTCATAACTGGGAAGATTAAGGTGCCCGCTGAAGATGCGGATGATTTTGAAGAATGGATGAGCGTTAATGCTATGGTAGAATCTTGGATTTTAAATTCCTTAACTCCCGAATTACATGATGCTTTCCTATATGTTTCTTTTGCTAAAGATTTATAGGATAAGCTTAAGAAGAGATTTGGTGACTCTACTGGACCTCAAGAAAATCAAATGAAACGTGATCTTGGAAGTATTGCTCAAGGGAATACTAGTCTTCCGATGTATTTCACAAAGTTGCGTAGATTGTGGGATGAGCTACAATGTATTGTTTCGGTGCCTCAGTGCATTTGTGGAAAGTGTACTTGTGATGTTTCTGGACAAGTAATGAAGTTAAATGAAAATGCTAAGATCATTCAATTTTTAATAGGATTTAATGATTCTTATAGTCACACGAAAAATCAGATCTTGATGATGGATCCTTATCCTAATCTGGACAAGGTTTATTTTATGTTGTTGAATGTTGAAAAACAAAAACAAGTAGCTGAGAGTTATATTGACATTACTGAAGGGAATGTGTTATTGGCTGTTGCTGCTAATATACCAAGAAATGTTACTTCTGGCAAACAGAACACCAAGAGGAAGGATAATAAGAAGGATAAGGAGGACAAGTATTGTTCCTTCTAAAAAATGGAAGGACAGACTAAAGACACATGCTTCAAAATTCATGGTTATCCTGGATGGTGCATGGATCTTAATAAACAACGAAAGAAGAAAGGAGGTAGAAATGTTAATGCAAACTTGGCTGAGATGCATTTTGATGACTGGGAGGACTTTACTAACGACAAAAATATGTACTGTATGAGAGAAATGATATACCAAGAACTAACTAAACTCATGAAAGGGAAGCAGATTCAAACCGATGAACAGTTGAATTTTGTTGCAACTTTTGCTAGTAATATTTCTAAACTGGATGCTCTTGTTGATGAGTATGATGTGAAGAATTCTTGTTGGATAGTGGATACAGGAGCTAGTACTCATATGTCTGGCAATAAATGCTTATTCAATGAATTAGCTCCTTTGCAAAGAAAATGTAATGTTCAGTTAGCAGATGGAACAGCACGATGTGTCAGATTTATGGGTGATATTAGTCTTCATGGGAAAGTTATTTTGAAAAACGTCTTCTACCTGCCGTCTTTCAAGTATAACTTACTGTCAATAAACAAATTATTGAAGGAAAATGGTGGAGTTTTCACTTTTTATCCTGAATTTTGTGCTTTACAGGCCCAGAGGAGTAAACACTTACTGGCAGTGGGAAAAGCAGTTGGCCATCTCTATTATCTAGATAAAGATTCTTTTAGTTCTGTTTTGGTGGACAAGTATGTTTCTTTGTTGAATCACATTACTCAGGACATCTATTGTATGACTGCCGTAGTTAGTCCGAAACTTTGGCATCATAGGTTGGGGCATCCTTCCATTGGTGTTATCCAGAAAATACGATTGATGAATAAAAGTGTTGATAGTTTCCTTGATCCTTGTGATGTGTGTGCACAGTCTAAACAAACTAGATCTCAATTTTCTATAAGTGATAGTCATAGTGAACAATTGTTTGAATTGTTACATGTGGATGTTTGGGGGCCTTATCGGACACAATCACTTTCTGGTGCCTTCTATTTTTTAACGATTGTTGAAGATTGCAGCAGGTGTACTTGGACTTATTTGATGCGGACAAAGGATCAAGTTAGTTTTTTATTGAATATTTTTTTCATAATGGTGAAGAATCAATATTCTGCTTCTGTTAAAGTTGTTCGAAGCGATAATGGAGGAGAGTTTGTGGGTTCTAAATGTCAACAAATTTTTCATGATCATGGTATTGGTCATCAACGGACGTGTATCTATAGTCCTCAACAGAATGGTAGGGTAGAGAGGAAGCACAAACATATTTTGCAGATGTCTCGAAGTTTGTTGCAGCAAGCTCATTTACCTAAGAAGTTCTGGGGTGATGCTATCCTTCATGCTACTTATTTGATCAATAAGTTGCCATCTTCTGTGTTGAATTGGAAGAGTCCATATGAGGTGCTGCTTGGGAAACCACCAGATTATAGTGCTTTGCGAGCATTTGGGTGTTTGTGTTATATGACAGATACTAGTCCTAAGAAGGACAAGTTTGATGTTAGAGCCAAAAAATGTATTTTTTTAGGCTTTGTTTCTGGTCAGAAAGGGTATAAGGTGTATGACATATGTTCTCAACAGTTGTATACCTCCAAGAATGTAGTGTTTCATGAAACCATATATCCTTTTATTGATATCCCTTCTTCTGATGCAGGTGTTCCCATTCCAGTATGTCCTTTAATTGATCATCCTTTGTCTTATCCAGAGGTTATTCATATAAGTCCTGCTGATGATCCTATTCCTTCACCTGCCGATGTTGTTCCTCTGATTACTACTGACCATCCAGTTACAGTGGTTGTTGATGTACCTGTGGCTGATGTCTTACCCACTTCACGTGAAGTTGTTCCTCTTCGAAGAACAACCAGGCCATTAAGAGGATCACGTTGGCTTTCAGATTATGTTGTTAACAATGCTGTTGTGATTTCAGCAGTACTACACCAAGTACTTCTCCGCACATACCTGCTACTTTTCCTTTTTGTAAGAATCCTACACTTCCTCTAGATTATCTTCATTTCTAAGCTTATGTTAGTATTATGAAGGAGCCACGAAGTTATATAGAAGAGAAAGCAATTCCCGAATGGGTTACTGCCATGAATAATGAACTTCAAGCCTTGAAGAAAAACAACACTTGGTTTCTTACTGATCTGTCTCAGGGAAAGAAGGCCATAGGCAGTAAGTGCGTTTATAAGTTGAAGCTCAAATCTGATGGCACTCTTGACCGACATAAAGCCCGGTTGGTTGCAAAAGGGTACAATTAAGTGTATGAAGAAGATAAAGCCCGGTTGGTTGCAAAAGGGTACAATCAAGTGTATGAAGAAGATTACTTTGATAGTTATTCTCCGGTTGCCAAAGTTGTCACGGTGAGACTCTTCATGGCTATAGCAGCTGCCAAGGGTTGGCCTCTACATCAACTAGATGTTAACAATGCTTTTCTTCATGGGTTTTTAGATGAGGAAGTATGCATGATCCCACCTGAAGGTTATACAGTGGCTAAGGATGGTCAGGTTTGAAAGTTACTGAAGTCTCTTTATGGTTTAAAGCAGGCTTCTCGACAATGGAACACTAAATTGACTAGTTTTTTGCTTGATTTTGGTTTTCTTCAATCTCCTCATGATCAATGCCTGTTTGTTCTAGACAAGAATGGTTGTTTTTTGATGTTACTTGTCTATGTTGATGATTTACTCATTAGTAGGAGTTCTGATGCTGATATTTGTGGTTTGAAATGGGCATTGGATGAGAGGTTCACTATTAAGGATTTGGGTTTAGCAACATATTTCTTGGGATTAGAGGTTTTTCGTACCCCGAATGGCATTTTTCTTAATCAAAGAAAGTATGTCTTGGATTTATTAGCTGATGTAGGTCTTTTGGCAGCTAAACATAAGAAAATTCCTTTTCTAAAGGGTTCTATTCTAGAACGTGATGGCAGTCCTCTTCTTGATATTAAAAACTTGAATGATCCTTGCGATGTATGTCATTTGGCCAAACCGCATCGGTTGCCTTTTCCTGTGACTGATGGGAATACTATACAAGCACTGGAGTTTTTACATGTTGATCTCTGGGGGCCATACAAATAGGCAAGTCTTGCTTCTTGTCATTATGTTTTAA
>JANIJF010000008.1:5854504-5866549 GCA_024520955.1 Erythroxylum bequaertii
AGTATGCCTACAGCATTCAAGTCAGAGACAGAGGTCGGGGATCAGTCCACGTCTGCATTAGGGTCGTCTACTGTCAATTGTTGCCGAAAAATAGGACTGTAGTTCTAGTGGGCCCCAAACGGGCTAGTGTAAGTGTTATTGAGTGTAATATGTTACCGAACTGTTAATGGCTTTGCTACCTGCTTTAGTAAACTTCTATCGAGTGTATCGAGTGTATGGTTATTACTGCTACTGTTGATTCCTTAAATAGTTACCGATGTTCGCTCTTATGATAGAGACTTTTTATACTGAGTGATTGTCTACTGATAGAAACTTTTAATACTGAGTTTTGACTGTGTTTGAGTGCTTTAGCATGCCACACTTGCGAGTCACAGACTCGGATATCACCTACGATGTCGGGTTCGGGTCCCGCGGGAGTGGGGTGCTACAAGGCCTCATTGTCTCTTGAGATTTCATGCCATCTACAATTCGACCCATATAGGATTGAAGTGCTTCTTTAAAATTCTTAGCTCTTGATCTTGTATTGGTCCCTCTAGTATTACTAGCTCATCTTTGGTTTCATATCTCTTACAAAGTATCATGGTGGTGCTCGAATCACCTCCCTACCTTCGAGGTTCAAAAGTTCGGTAGAGGAGGCTCAAGGAAAGCCCCGAATGATCTGAGTCTTTTACCAAAAACTTATTGACAGTGGGTAGCTCACGAACGTTGGAAACAAGGTTCTTTTATTTCATTTGAGTTAATGAATTATAATCCTTGCTCACAACCTGATGAGATTCATTTGACTTAGGAATAAGATCCTCCTAGTTCTTAGAATTTACTTGCTTATCCACTTATACAAGATGTATATTTTTTAGCTATTGATTTCCTTTATAAAGAATTTCCTCCATATTGGTTATTATAGGAGACCGAAACTAGGTCTTAAACAGGAGAACCATACATTTTTCTTTTTAGAATTGCATACTTTGTTTCTACTTTTGAATAAGAAGAGCTTGATTATTAAAGTGCCAAGGTCCAGTTTCTATTCAACTAAGCCAAAATTAAAGAGAAAGATACCCTCTTCGTGCACTAGAACTTCAAGAAGATTAAGCTTCTTCCAATACTAGTGTGTCTAGGCATTAAAATGTGACGCTTTGTTTATAAATTCATTATAAGAACTTAATCATCAGTATTCTCACAAGAGATGTACTAATTTTTAGTATTTCAATAATTGTAAGTCTAATTACTAGATATTTATAAATATTTCTACGGCCTGATATATGAAAAAAAAAATCAACTTTTTATAGAGAAAGTAATTAACAATCACATTTCATTTCATTGACATACTCTGCCAAATTAAGGGCACGAGAAGCAGCAATCTTTTCCCACACCATAAGAATTTAGCAATCAACCAACAGTTAACCTCACAGGCAAAACATTGCACCAAAAATACCGACCGTAACCATCGCCAAATTGTTCTGCAAAACAAGACTCCATGCACCAGATTTATCCTTAGGACCAACAGGTCCTTCCGCCGTTACACTGGCCGGCCCCTTCTTGGGCTTTCCCAGTGTATCCGCTGGTGATGGAGCTGCAGATGGACCCTTGGAACCAAAAATGTCACGAGGAAGTAGAACATTGTCGATCTGGTAAATGGCAAGTTGATTATCAGCGTAGATAGTGGCAGATACGGTTGCGTTGGTGAGTCCCGTAGTAATATTCACGGAAGCCCCTGAGACTATGATATTGAACGATACACGATCCCCTTTTCCAGCCTGTGTTGTCACCGGGTTACTTATTGTCTGGAAGTCTGACATTGAGATGAATTTGGTTACGACGTGGTACTGCACTAGCTCTATCTTCTCTCCTTCGCTTAGGGTGTTGAGAGTGCCTACTTTGAGGGTTGCCCACGCGCCGTCGGTGGGAGCAAAGACGGTAAACCCATTGTTTGTTGTGTTGAGCTCCGAGAACAATTCGCTGTCCTCTCCAGTGGCTTTCAATAGGCGGACGAATATGGTGTAGTGGCCAGCTTTTGTAAGGACTTTATCAATGTCAGGGGTGCCCGATGTTGATGATGGTATCTGTGCTGCAGTCGGAGAATTTGCTGGAGGGGCTGGCGGGGCTGGAGGGGCTGGAGGCGGTGGATTGGCTGGGGCGGACGCCGGGGACTGAGCTAATATTTGAGAATAGGAAAGGAAGAGAAAGATAACAGAAAAGGCGAAAACTGATTGCTTCATCATCATCTTTCGTTGTGGTTTTGGGTAGTGGTGCTTTGTTACAATTGATATATCTGATCAGTGCTCTTGTAATGTACTATAAATGTGGACAAGTGCTTGGTGAGAAAATGAGGAGAGAAAGATGGGTTTTATAGGTTGGAGAGGGAGTGAAGTTAGGTGTAATGTTGAGTTCTAGATACCTGTTTTTAGTTACTACTACAACTTAGTAGCTATGGGTGGCTTATCATTCATGAAAAGGTGGAGGGTATCGATGGAGAGAGAGATATGACACTGGTAGGAACTACTTACCTAGGAGGATATTTCAGGCGGGGCATGTGGGCATGCCAGATAACTCTTTGGATCGATGTCGGGATGAGTTTTGTCTCTCAAACAGGAATAATAGCTTTGTCACTGGCACATCTTTCTGTGACACTTTAGCTTGAAAGAGTGTTGGATAACTTTAGTTTCTTTCACTGAAACAGATCACGTAGGCTATACAAGTGCTCCAAATTTCTCTGGAAGCAATTGCGATTTCACTGCTCCAAACCACCATTGAGAGAGGCTCGGTGCACTCAGATTGTGGCCTATTAAACTTTTTCTTAGGAGCGGTAGTCCGACACCACCATATAGAGATTCACTTGCCAGTAATAAGTACGACTTTAGTTTTTAAAACTTAAAAACTACCTGAGAAGTTAATTAAGTTCTATTAGATTAATAAATGATAGACTGTGGTGATTGAGAAACAAACAACAAATTTTAATTTCGATTTTTTAATTTACCATTATCATCAAATTTTAGTTTAATGGTAAATTAATTAGAATAAATATATATTTTTATCATAGCACCCATTTCCATTTCAATCTTTAATTCTTAATTTTTTGTTTGTCCTCATATAAAATGATTTATTTACCTACCAAAAAGAAAAAATAGTTTGCTTTCATCTAATTTTTCTATGGTATTTTTCAACTCTTCAACACAATTCACTTTTTAAATTCCTGACAAAATGCTATTCGTTCATTATTAGAGACTTACTACTAGGTTTGAAAGTCAACAACCTATTTTTAATTTTTTATAAAATCACATATACATGAGTAAAGTTCTTTCTAAAATATATTCCTCTTAAACACAAAGCTAAATCAACTTTTAATAACTCAAATTTAAGTTAATACATTACATAATAATTACTAGAAGTCTATTAAAAACAAAGAAATCTTTTTAAAGAAATAATAGAATACATCTAAATAAAGCATTACTCAATCCTCCCTCATTTCTTTCAACTCCTCCTTTATCAATTTCTCATTTGAAATATACAAACTGAGATACTGTATTGCTAAATAGGAAAATTAAAAAAAAAACATAATAAAAGTCATCTCCAACAATCATTATATGTAAGAACAATCATAATACCGTGCCTAAATGACACTACTAACCTGTCTTAAATACTTTCCAAGGAAAAGAGGTCATGTTAATGTAACATTTATAGCTTTGTAGTGTCGACTAATGCACATCTTATACCTACCAAGTGTAGGATTAATTCGCTCAGCTACTAAAATGGTACCTGATTTAGTCTAACATGGACTAATTCATCCCAACTGGTAAATTACTGCTAACAACAATTTAGCTTCGAATAATTCATCTAGGACAACAAAATAGTACTTACCTAATTTTGATGTCGAATAATAAGTCGCGACTTACTCTACTCATCATCATAACATATAAAATTTAATAAAATTACTTCTTAAGGTTTCAAATTCACATATTACATACATACTGGGGCACATAACTCTGAGAATACATCCATAATTAATTATGAGCAATTATACGCTTACATTGATAACTAAAATCACAGTTCACATGCTCATTTAATTCTCTATGTCCATAGCTTATGCAGATAATATATAATTTCACATAACTTAATTACCTTTGAAACCATACATTTAACAAAAATCTAATTATGGCATTAGTTAAAAGCAAGATCCTCCATTAATTTTGCTGAAATCAAAAACTAAATATTATAAGCTGTCATATGGCACATAGTTAACATATTTCATATGCACAAACATCAAAATAATACCACGAACTTTTTAATAACAAATTACTTAAAATCTCTTTATAATTAAAGTAAAAATATCTAATTGGACATTGTCTTAAATGTGTAAAAGTTAAGAAAAATCACTTGAATTATTGTATTATCCTTTAAAACAACCTATCTTGTTAGCTCTCCTCTCTCTTTTATGTCTTTGTAGGATTTCTTTTTGAAAATTGTAGATTTTTTAAGGATTTAGTTGCTTTTAAATTTTGATTTTTGAGGGATTCAGCCAATCAAATACCAATAGAAAATTATGCCACTATTGGCTAGTCAATGATAAAGGTTAATTAGTTGATATCAATTTTAGGTCTCTTCTTAAAAGTTTTATAAAATTCTCTTAACTTTCTATATCCTTTTGATTCATATCAATCTAGTATTCTTATTAAAAGTTATAAGAAAAATATTGAATAGTATTCCGTGGTGATAAATTTGAATGTTATTCTCTAGGAATATGAATGAATTGGGTAACAATGCTCAGTGCATAATTAAGATCAGGTCTTATGTAAGCTAAATATATTAGCTTTCTTGCAAGTCTCTGCTATCTTCCTTTGTCAACATTACTTGGTTTGTTTCAGCATATAACTTTAAGCGTTGCTTAATATGTTTATCATCCAATTGACATGCGAATATACAAGTTTATTGTAAAAAGTCTAATGCATGCTTCCTTTATGATACAAAAATTGCTTTTTTAAATCTAGAAACTTCAATATTAAGAAAATATTTTATGCAACCAAGATCTTTTATTTCACCTCTTTACATAAATGCTCTTACAATGTCTTCCTTTCTTTAGGAATAAATCCCTATGACCACCACGTCATCTATATATATAATAATAAGAGCAATGATTTTACCTTGCTGCTTTTTTAAAAATAAAATATGATCTAAATTGTTGTGATAGTATGCAAAAAATATTAGACTTTATTAAGAAAACCAAAAGTATAATGAGGTATTTTTATTACTTTGTTTTTGTTGTGTATTTTACAAGGATGTGTACATCTATATTTAAATACAGTGAAGCAATGCTCTTGAAAACGTGCCTTAGATAATTGCTGCAGAATACTTGGTCAATGGACCAAATCCTTGGTGTTTGATTCCTTGTTTAAAATAGTTAGTTGAGATATAGCTGGATATCAACAAATTATTTTATTTGATTCTTATGTTTTTAGCTCTATATAAACTATGCAGTGCATTGAATAAATGTGTGGGTTTTCAGAAAATTCATTTTTATTGTTAGTCCTTAGGCTGTCAAAAACCAACAAAATGTTATCAGAGTATTTGTCTTGGTGGACCTGTGAGATGAGCGAAACCAAAACACAAACCTGATTTACAACCTAGAATTACAACAAGAATTATAACCATCTTCCAGCAATGAAGATTGAAACATAACTGTCTCAAGGTGCACCACCAATTTTTTATGGTAAAAACTATCAAGCTTGGGTTGTTTGAATGAAAGCTCATCTTGATGCTATGGATGTTTGGGAAGCAGTGGAGGAAGACTATGAAGTGCCTCCATTGCTAACAAATCTTGCAATGACTCAAATCAAGATGCACAAAGAAAGGAAAAATAGGAAATCTAAAGCCAAAGCCTGTTTGTTTTCTGCTGTTTCAAACATCGTATTCACAAGAATTATGGATCTAGAGTTAGCAAAGAATATCTGGGATTATCTTAAAAAGGAATACTAAGGAAATGAAAGAACAAAAAGCATGCAAGTGCTCAACTTGATCAGAGAATTTGAAATACTGAAGATGAAAGAATCAGAAACCATTAGAGAATACTTCGAAAAATTGCTCGGCATAGTAAACAAAGTGAGGTTATTAGGTAAGGATTTTTCTGAGGAATGAATAATACAAAAAGTTCTTGTAACCTTACTTGAAAAATATGAATCTAAAATTTTTGCATTGGAAGAAGCTAAGGATCTATCAAGCATATCTTTGGTAGAATTAGTAAATGTACTACAGGCACAAGAACAAAGGAGGATGATGAAAGAAAAAGGAACCATTGAAGATTTGAAGTTGCTCTACTAGCAAAAGAAAAAAATTCAAGAGGAGACAAAAACAAGAGTTTCAACAAGATCGATAACAACAACAACAGAAACAATGATGATTCGTATCCACCATGCCCACATTGCAAAAAAACAAATCACCCACAAAGAAAATGTTAGTTGAGGCCTGATATCAAATGCAAAAAATGTAGATAAATTGGGTATATGGAGAATATTTGCAAGTCACAAAATGAAGAGACAAAAGCAACAACTGAGTAACATCAAGATGATGAATTATTTTGACATTAAAACTTTGCAATTACTAAGGCAAAGAGGAGTGTTGAAACCGTGCCTGAGATAATTGCTGCAGAATAATTGGCCAATGAACCAAATCTTTAGTGTTTTATTTCTTGTTTAAAATAGTTAGTTGAGATGTAGCTGGATATCAACAAATTATTTTATTTGATTCTTATGTTTTCAGTACTATATAGACTATGCAGTGCATTGAATAAATATGTGGTTTTTTTTTCTGAAAACATAAAAGCCTGTGTTCTTTTTAGCTTCTTCATTTTCGTTGTTACTCCTCCGACTATGAAAAACTTAACAAATGTTAAACATAAAAGATTTATGTTTATCATATCAAATAAAAATACAACTAAATAATAAGATGAAATCAATAAAGATAAAATGATAGGATGAAATCAACGAAGCTAAAATGAGGGTAGGAGGTAGAGTTAGAGACTGGGCTAGTAGGCTTTGGGATGGAAGGTGAGTGTTAAAAGTGGTGGAGTTACTATCTGGGCCTGGTCCATTATAAGAATGGCGAATAAGAGACCTAAATTGGTCGGGTTAGCCAAAGTTTCCTTTAGTGCAGATATGGTGTCCAGGTTGTCCACTGTCACTATTAAAAGTTGGGAATCAAGAGTTATAAGGTGCGAAAAAGGTTACTTTTGTTAGAGATTGATGAAGAGACTGTTGTTCATGGAGCAAAAACTTAGCGCGTAGTTTTAAGAAAAAGGGAGAGATTTCACAATTTTCCATTGTAGCGATAAATGCTACATAATCTGGAGGTAAACTAATTAGCATGAAAAGCACCAAGTCATCGAATGAGACTAAGTCGCTGATGGCTGCTAGGTCTTTAGTAATGGTAGCAATAATAGCTAGGTAAAAGCTAATTGTGGAGTTGCCTTTTTGGTTGTGTAATGACGAGTTCGAAGCAGTAATTTTTGAACAATTTTTTGTTCAAGAAAGAGCTAACAATGCCATATTAGAGGTAAGGGTTGCAATAAGACAACAATAAACAAATTTATCTTTCTTCTACCATTATAAGAAATCTGCTGAGGGAGATGAGTCACTAGTAATAGGATCATGGTGCTTCGGTGGTGGGAAGGTTGAACCATCAATATATCTAAGCAAGCTATAGGTTAGTAGTATAGACTTGACTTAATGTCCCCAAACTATATATAATTGTTGTGATTAAGGGTGGTGGTGATGAAATTTGTAATATTTCTAATTGGCAGTGTGGTGTTTTTGGAAATCAAATTGGTAATGTGTTTCAGGCTTATATGTAGGTTGGTGTGGATGATAGAGTCAAAAGAATGAAGAAGGATGTAAAAAACAAAAAATTAGGTGTGCTCGGATACCATAAAGGATAAATGAAGTATTTTGTATTACTCTATTTGTGTTGTATATTTTATATGGATGTGTACATGTGCATTTATACACGGTGAAGTAATGCTATACACAAGGGATTTTTGTTTATCATATCAAACAAAATTACAACTAAATGATAAGATAAAATTAATAAAAATAAAATGGAATCAATGAAGATAAAACATGGATGAATCTCTTCAACATTTTGTAAATCTTCCAAGCTACGCTTTTGGAGATTATTTCAACATATACAATGATTTGGTCATTCCACAGACCATTTTATTTTATTTATTGTTACCATACATCCTGAACGAAGCTCTATATATACTTCTTCGGAAAATTCATCGTGAAAAAAGATAAATTTTACATAAAAATATTGTTGTGACCAATCTAGATTTGCAACTAAGGATAATAACACTTAATAGTATTAATTTTAGTTACAGGGTTAAATGTCTCTGTATATTTAATCCCATAGTTTTTGGTGTAATATTTTATTATCATTTTTGCTTCGAATTGTTAAATTATGCCTCTACTTTATACCTTATAGTGTAAATCCATTGACATTTTTCTCAATGGGAAATCAATGAGCTCCCATGTTTTATTCTTTTGCACGGAGTTCATTTTCTTATTTATTACATCTCTCCATGTTTGATCAACTAAAGCTTCACACACATTGTTAGTAATAGCTACAATAGATAATTAATTTACAAATGACTTATTTAAATATGACAGGTTTTGTTTTGATATAAAATCTCATGGGATATTTGTTATACTTGAAACTTTAGGTTATAAATGGGATTGGGAGTACCTCTAATGAGATGTTCTAGTAATTATTTTTTAGGCGGCTTATGAATATCCTCAGCAACGATTGGGTTTATATATTAGTTAAGGCCTCAAACTCTAATGGCCTTATATCTTATGGTTCAACCATTTCTTCTTGATCTAAGTGATCTTCTGGTTCAACCATTTTTTCACGATCTAAATGATCTTTGAGTAGAAACAAGTTTTTATGCTTTCGAAAACATAAGATAAATTTGTTGATGGTGGAATAGTTACAACCTAGAGCTTGCAATGAAGTTTGAAAGTCAACAGTGCCTGAGGAAGTTCGATTTATTAAATATGTTGCAGCATATAAGATCGAATCAATGATAAAAGAATAACTTCCAACAAATGTCAATTTTTCTCTCTACCACCCAATTTTATTGGGGTATATTAACATTTATAATTTGATTAATAATTCCACGTGCTTTTAAATAATGCTTCAGTTTAGAATTCTGATATCCTCCACCATTATTGCTATAAAGAACTTGGATTTTTGCAAGTCTTAATAAATTTACGAAAATTTTAAAATAATAAATTTACTTCACTTTTGAACTGTATTAACCACATTGTAGTTGTCCCAGTATAACCATTAATGAAAGTAACAAACCAACAAGATCTACCCACGGTTGAAATTTTAGATAAACCCCATACAGGCATACATTATAATGAATAACTATAAATGTTAAATCACTTTTGCATAAGCTTAATGGAAATGAATTTCAATAACTTTTTGCCAATTCACAAGCAGCACAAAAGAAAGAAGAGACCTCTTCTTTTTTTTTTCTCAAATAAAAGGGAAAGAATTTTTTAAGATACCCAAAAGTTGTATGCCTTAGTTGTCACTGTTGCAACTAGACTTCAACTTTATTCTTCTCCTTAGAATTAGCTACTGCCAAAATGTGGTGTAACTTGTCAAAAGTTTTTTTCACTGTAAGTCTAAATAATACAAGTTCCTTCTTTTAGTATCATAATCAATCATTTATTTTGTTTGGAAATCCTTAAAAAGACAAAAGTTAGGCCAAAAATTCATAATACAAAATAAGGTGTTGTTATTTAAGAAATAGATAGGAGATTATAATCAAGAGATGGAACAACAAAACAAAATCCAAACTCAAGTTATCAGTGAGAGTTAAAGATCCTTCCTCTGTAATTAAGGCCTCAGTTACCATTATTAGTAGTAGAAACAATTTTTTTAGAAAGATTGTTTAAGTTCTGTAACTTGTCTGTAATCAAATGTCATATGATTTATTATACTAGATCAATTATTTATATACTATTATACATATGTGGAAAAACGTTAAAAATCTTACTGTTATTGTCTGTAGTTGCTACCAATGTTGATGTTATCTGAGTAATATCTTATTTTGTTTCAACAATAATAACAATTGGGTTTTTGTTGAATTTTACAATAGTAACAGTTGGGTTTTTGTTGAATTTTCTTCTTTGTGATCCCATCAGTCTAGATATCCTATAAGTTCATAGCAACAATATTTTGTATGATATGACTACTTGTAATGGATACATTTGTAGGTATTATTCTCGACATTATTAGTTGTCTTTGATTGCACTATAAGAAAAAGTGGAGTAGCGACAGAAAATTAGCAACGGAAATGTAACCGTTAGATTTTAGCGACGAAAAGCTTACTTTCGTTGCTAAAGTTGATTAACTGAGCAACAGTAGAAATATTCGCCGCTAAATATGGAGGGAAATGGTGGTGGCAAAATTTGCGCCGGAATTAGTGACGAAAAAACTTGCCCGTCGGCATAACTACAGGAAAAAATATGAACTTGCAATGGGTACTTACCGACGGATTTTTATATAGGTCGGTAATATTGTCGTGGAAAAGGAAAAGATTTAGCAACGGAAATATCGGACATTGGTAATTGCATTGGTAAAAGTGTCGGATGTTAGTGATTGTAACAAAACGACGTCATTTTTGATTGGGATAAAAAAAACATCGTTGTTTTGTTTCGGCAGGGAGCGTGTTCTTGTATTTGAAAACGACGTCATTCAAAATAAAGATGATGTCGTATAGTTGAAATCCAAACGACATCGTCTTGGTTCCAAACAGATGCTTTCATGTCATCCAAAACAACGTTATTTGGTTTTGAACCAAACGACATCGTTTTACTCAACATAAGAACATTATTTAAAACCAAGCAGAACGACGTCATTTGGTTTTCAACATTAGAACGCTATTTAAGTTAACCAAAATGACATCGTTTGGTTTTGAACCAAAAATGTCGTTTTGGTTTAATTTAAACGCAACCTCGGTAAAAGCAACAGAAATATCGGACGTTGGTAATTGTGTCGGTAAAAGTGTCGGATGTTAATGATTTTAACAAAACGACGTCGCTTTTGATTGGGATAGAAAACAATGTCGTTTTGTTTCAGCAGGGAGCGTGTTCTTGTGTTTGAAAACGACGTCGTTCGAAACAAAGACGTTGTCGTATGGTTGAAACCCAAATGATGTCGTGTTGGTTCCAAACGGATGCTTTCATGTCAACCAAAACGATGTCGTTTGGTTTTAACTGAAGAACGTTCTTTACGTTGACCAAGACGATGTCGTTTTGTTTTGTACAAAACGACGTCGACGTTATTTAAAACCAATCATAAGAACGTTATTTAAAACCAAGCAAAACGACGTCGTTTGGTTCTCAACGTTAGAACGTTATTTCTTCCTCCTTCGGCTGTCGCTCCCACATCTGACATCGTCTACGGTTTGCCCTCTGTCAAGCTACTGTGTGTTCAGCATTAGGAGTCGTCTTCTCTAGTGATTTTCGTCAAGGTAAGGCTGTCTTCTCTAACCCCAATTTCTGTCGAAGTGTGGGTGTTCATATTTTGAAAAAATGGAGTTAGTTGTTGATGATTGTTGGCTCCATTGGTTTTGGTTGTTATTGTTTGATGGTTTGCTGTGTAAACTACTGGACATGATGGTAAATAATGAAAAAATGTGTTCATTTTGTTAATAGCCGAAGGATGATAATGTTCTGCATACCATGTGTTCGATGAAATGTATGCATATAAGAGTTGATCTTTGTGGAATAGATGTTATATTATTAATTATATTATAAGTTTTTGAACTCATTTGTTAATATTTTTCAAGCCTAAGTAATAGAATTGTGACCCATTATAAATTGTAATTTAACCTAAGACATGTATTTTAATATAATCTTTTATATCATCAATTAGATAATGTATTGAAGCAAGTTTTATTCTTATAATGGAGTAATCTATTAGATAATGTATTGAAGCAAGTTTGAAGGTATTTAAATGGCACAAAAAATTATATACTAGCATACATAA
>JANIJF010000008.1:5866649-5878532 GCA_024520955.1 Erythroxylum bequaertii
TGGCTTTCAATAGGCGGACGAAGGTGGCGCTATGGCCAGCTTTTGTAAGGATTTTATCAATGTCTGGGGTGCCTGATGATGTTGCTGGTATCTGTGCTGCAGCCGGCGACCTAACCGGAGGAGCTGCAGGGGGTGGCTTTGCTGGGGCAGCTGCCGGGGACTGGGCTAAATTTTGGGAAAAGGAAAGGAAGATTAAGGTGAGGGAAAATGAGAAAACTGATCCTTCCATCGTCTTTGCAATGACTTTTGCGTAGTAGTGCTTTGTACAAGTGATTGTTATACTTGTAACACCACTACAAGTGCTTGGTGAGTAAAGAAGGAGAGGAAGATGGATTTTATATGTGTTGGAGAGGAATTGAAATCAGGTGCAATGTTCAATCCTAGCTACTTACTGTAATTAGTTATTACTCACTACCCTTATGTTTCATGAATAAAATGGAGGAAAGATGCAAAACTAGTTGGAACTAGTTAACTTGAAACTCGAGGAAAACCTGGAGGAGATTTCAGGTGGGTGCTATGGCTGTGTGTGTGGATGTGGAGGTTGATTTTGTCCATGTTAAACAAGAAGCATGGTTTTGTCACTCGTACACCTTTCCCTGACATTTTATCTTGAGGAAGTGCAGTTTCAGCAGTCGCAATCGAATCATGATTCATGAACCGTCTAATGGAATTAGTTCTGATAGGATTTTCTGAGGTTACCGATGGTTTATGTTTCGATATCTCAAAAGAGTTTCGACACAATACCTCGCTCGACAGGGCTTGCATGGATGGGTGCAAATAAAAAAGGTAACTTGTTTCGACATCATTGCTAGTAAGTCCTGAATTCGGATTACACTTACAGGGAAAACTATTATCTTAAAAATACTTTTGAAATTTTATGTTATTTGATTTAATAAAACAGATCTTTTGTCCACTCTATTGTCGAATTTTCAATACAATATTGTTGTTTACAAATTTTTCGGTACCTTTTATCAATTCTGTTTAATATAAATATGTAAAAATAAATTTGAAGTTAATAATATATATATTACAATAAGAATTAATATCTTGATATTATCTTAATAATAATATTTTGCTGTATCTCTTATTCCTAATATTTGATTCCAATTTATACACACACCTCCCTTCATAATAAAAGTTTATAATTATTTATAATTTATTAATATCTGTAACCAAGCAAAAAGTTAAAGAATAAGAGTTATAACATCATTCTCGTCTCTTTATTACTGGTTAAAAACCAAGACCTTAGACCTTAATATGTAATTAATGTCTTTCGTGTAATCCTTATATCTATATCTATTTCATAAGCATTCATTCATTTAATAAATAGGACTCATAAAAATTGGATGGATGAATGCTCATAAAATATGATAGGTACATAATAACATGAACAGGTGATTTGAACCAGCAATAATATGTTTAAAATATATTTCGGAAAAAAAGCTTTCTCTCTAAAGTGTAAAATGGCCATCCAAAAGAAACTTAAGGTGAGGTCCATTAATCCTAAAACTTCATTGAGCAATAAATAAGCTAAAAGCAATGCTTTAAAAACTAGATCAAAAATTAAACTGGTAAGACAAAATATTTAAGGTTTAAAGGATTTAACCAGTTTTAGATTGTCATAAAATTAGATATTAAATAAAATTAAAAATTTTGAAATATGATTGAAAGAGATTGTTCTTATCTATTGAAGACTTTTAAATTCAATTAAAAAAAGATTGTTGAAAATTAATTGATTTGTTTTAGTTTATAAAAAGTTAATAATTTATGAAAATTGATTTTCTTTATCAACAAAACTTATTGAAATAAATCGAATTGAAAAGTTGAAAACTGAACCGAAAAGTTAGACGGTTCAAGATTTTTACGATTGAACCGATTGAATTTTTAATTATTGATTAAAAGATCTCCTTTTAAGAGATTATGAAAGAATAATTATTCTCTCTTGATCTTTTGATATATATGAAGTTTATTTTCTAACAGTAGTACAAAAAATATGAGGATGAATTTCATAATCTATGAGAAATACAAAATACCACTTTACTTAAATAAATGCATTCGACTCCATAAGTACAGCATAAATTCAATTATAACATAGTTACAGATGGGGATAACAATGGGTAGGGTTCGGTTCGGGTATTACTCAACCCATATCCATATCTATTTTTATGATTTAACTCATATACATATCCATATCCATCGGTTTTTGCGATTTAATACCCATATCTAAATCCATTAGATTGTTCGGATTTTTGGATATCCATCGGGTTGTATAGCACATAAAAATATAATTTCTAAATAGAAAATATAAAGAGCAGATTTTTGCGAACATTCCAATTCAAAATTACTTTAATAATAATAAGTCAATATTTTGATTTGTATATTTTTAAAAAAACCCATAAAATTAGAATAATAAAAATCATAATATCTACTGCAAAGACAACATATATTTTTCACAATCAAGAACTGAAACAAAGACTAAAATATCCAAAGCTTCAAATTGTCTTTGCGTTAACTCCGCAACATTCAAAACTTCATCTCCATATCATTTGTATTATTATCATCTTATAAAAAAATATGATGAAAACTGTGAGGACTGAGGAGTAAAGTGAGAATTTTAAAGTTGTTTCTTCTCAAAAAATATTAATATTTTATTATATTTAACTATAAATATTAAAAAAATAGAAAAAATAGAGTTAATAAAAAACGGATAAGATATGAGTATTCATTAGTACGGGTTATCACTAGACCCATATCCAAATTCATATCAAAATTCATTTTCACCATCTATTTAAAATCTATTTTTTTGCTTCCGTGTTTATTTTTTCGGGTCACATAGTACAAATATTAATCAAGTTAAAAACCCACTGATATCGGTCACAAGGAAAACCCTTTATTTTACTTAACACTAAACAACAAAACAGGAGTGCGGAACAAACTTCATTAACGGAGAAAATTTCATATATATATATATATATATATAACAAATAATCGTAAATTCTCAAAAATAAAATATATTAAGCTAACAAATCAACTATTTCAATTGACTTCTCATTCTCCCTCAAGGAGTTAAGAGTGCCTGACTTGATGCTTGGAAATGCACTATCGCTCGGGGCAAACATGGTTATGGCGTTGTTGGAGTTGCTGAGTACTGTAAATAAGTGGTTCTCCTCATGGCTGACTCATATAAGTCGAATGAAGAGAGTGACATTGGTCGTGGCGGAAAGTACAGGTGATCTAGCAGGTGTTACAGAGAGAAAATTGTAAATCCTACTAAAAGTCAAACTCCAAGAAGTGCTTGACAAGAACAACAGATATCAGGGGATGGAGTTTTATAAACACAACATTGTTACCTGGTATCTGTGTCAGGTGTCAGTATAGACAAAGACTGAAAGTAACAATATTAGTTACACTGAGGCTTGCAACTGGGCAACTTTCTTCGGTTCGATAGGTGGTAAGTGATAATTCTAGACAAAGACAGACCAGTGACCATATATATGTTAAGAGTTGTAATAGCTTAGTACCTTAAACGTCCATCTTAAAGAGTTGGAGGTTATGGATTGAGATGGAGACAGAAATGCGGCTGTAACAACAACTTTGCTTGAAAAAACAGGGAGGAGATTGTAAGTAGATTAGTGGGTAATTGCCTGACATTGAGGCTGTGCTGTGTCATTCGGGGAAGAATGACACATCCTTTTGTTGACATTTTAGCCGAAGATAGTTAACAATTCACTTCATTTATGGTATACAAAACTTCACTGGTACAGCCTCCGAGTAAGCGTTGAACTGCTAATACAATAGGCAAACGAAGAAGCTCTTCTATATATATGCCGCTGCCTATAGCCTTTGAGGAGATGAAGCTATGCCCAAGGTCCAAAAGAATGTTACCATAATGATTAGCTCAAATCTGCTTATTAATTACTCCAGACCTTACATGCATCTGCTAAAAGGAGTTTTTTATTATATATCATTGATCTTAACTACTCAATCTTTATATATGCTTTTTGTTTTCATTAGTTTATAAAGAAACTAAACTAGCCTTTGAAGCATACAAGATGAACAGAGAACCAATCCGTGGAGGGGAACTGTACCAGGAAGAGCAAGTTTCACTGAAGTTAAGGTACTGTCCGACCAACTGAACTGAACTTTCTATTTTAGGCACCTGATTAAAATCTTTTTATTTTATAAATTTACAAATTCATTACACTTTCATTTCTCATATTTTAACTCAATTTGTTAAATTTCATATCTTCTTCAGAATATTCTTGATTATTCTAGTTGACATTGGGAAGTTGTAAATTTCTATATTTTGATATTACCCGCAATTAAATTGACAATTATTTTAATTATCATAGTGGTTGGACTTTTGGACATTTTCAGATTTTCTCAATTATTCTGTAGTGGGACAATCTAATAATGAAGAAAATAATTAATTTAAATACATCACCCCAGTGGTTGCAATTGGGTGTGATGCCTATATCAAAAGAAAATGTTTAAATCATTGATAGACCTCATCATGGCTTTATCGATTTGGCTCAATTTCATACCAATGGAAGGAGTTGGAGAAAATATTGTTTCCTTCAAGTATTGATCCGATTCAAGGCCATTACCCTTAATTGAGATTTGACAAATTATAACGAAAACTCGCTGCTTTTTTTATATATTTTTAAGTGATTGCAATTTGGATGGCTCTATTTTTATATGCACATGTATTTACTTTGAGGGTGAGCTTTAATTAGAGCAACTGTTAGAGTTATTCTTTTGTGAACATCAGGTCATAGACTCA
Organism: Erythroxylum bequaertii; assembly: GCA_024520955.1. Classification (NCBI taxonomy): domain Eukaryota; kingdom Viridiplantae; phylum Streptophyta; class Magnoliopsida; order Malpighiales; family Erythroxylaceae; genus Erythroxylum; species Erythroxylum bequaertii. The sequence goes on from JANIJF010000008.1 coordinate 5,871,433, forward strand.
AGTTACAGAAACACCTTTTTTGTAAAAATATAAAGAAAAAACAAACGAGAAGTCTTGTGCGTTGGGTATATGTTTACTTGTAATTACTCTCATGTCTTTAAGAATTAGCAATGTTTATCCTTTCTAGTTTGGCTTAATTTAATAATATTTATTGTTAAAAATCAATCAATTTATTAATTAATCAAACCAAAGTAAAATGATTAACTTTTATTTAAAAATATTTTTTAAATTAAACTTTAGAATTTTTGAAGAGTAAAGATAGTCTTCTTCAAATATTTTTCCAATTCTTTTATTTATTCAATTTTTAACCGTTTTGTGATAGTCTAATATCGATTGAACCTTTTTAACCTTAAATTTTTTGTTTTATTAATTTAACTTTTAGTCTGATTTTTAAAATATCGAATATAAGCTGCAAAACTAAAAATAATTAAAGAGTATAGGCCGCAAATCGTTAGATTTGCACCTACACTTTTTGGGACTATCTCTCTATTCATAGAATTTTCTCTTTTTTCTGGTGCTGGTTGGATTAATAATTATATGCTATATAATAGGTGTCAAATTTATCTTTTCGAATTAAAAACAAAAGTTCAGTATTAGCGACCTAGAACACAAGAAATAATATGGCTCTCGTTACCAGTATACTCATCCTATACATCAAAATTTTTTGATGAAACGACCCTTAAAATGTGTATGAAGTTGGAGTTTCATCGCCAAACTGAATATGATTTGCGTTATTGCGTAGTTGAGCGAGTCCCGTGGCAGGTTTAAGTATGTGCAAGAGATAAGTTTTTATTCGTTGTGCTACCGCTTATCACAAGTTTATTGTATATAAATCATATGCAAGTAATCTAGCAGGGAGGATTAACTTGTAAGGAACACAAAGAGGTCCAAAGAGAAAATCGACAAGAACATTTTGAGACATCATTTTAATCAATAGATTAGAAAATTCTTCACATACACTTGATCATGAGAATGAAATTTAACAGAATAATAAACCGAAAAGAAAAAAAAACAAAAGCAAAAGCAAAAGCAAAACCTTATAACTTGAGATCATGGGACAATTATTTCTTAAAGCACTCACCATAAGCTGATCACCACTGTTCAATCCACCCTTCAAAACGATAAATCCTATCTTCAGTGTCACAAAGGAAACATTGCAGTAGCTATGCCAATTCCAAATAAGATCAGATTGTAATGCGCAAAAGTGCTTAATGCCCCAGAACTATCCTTACTAACAGTGGGACTTTCTGCAGTTTTAGACTTCTTTGCCTTTTCTGGTGCTGGTGCCGGTGCGGGTGGTTTTGGGGTGAAAATATCTATAGGTTGTAGCACCTTGTCAACCTGATAGATTGCAAGTTGATTATCTGTGTATATAGTGCCAGATGTACTTGTATTGGTGAGTCCTGTGGTTATGTTCACTGAATTTCCTGACGTGGTCACGTTAAGCTCTAAACGATCACCTGTCCCTGCCTGTGTTGTTAAGGGGTTACTCACGGTCTGGAACTGCGAAGTTGATAGAAAAGTTGGGATAATGTGGAACTGCACCAACTCGGACTTCTCCTGATCGTTTAGAGCGTTGAGAGCGCCTGACTTGAGGCTCGAAAAGGCACTATCACTAGGTGCAAAGATAGTGATGCCATTGTTTGAATCGTTAAGCTGACCATTTAGTGTCAAGTCTTCTTGTGTGGCTTTCAAAAGCCGGATAAAGACACCGAACTGGCCGGCCTTTTCGAGTATTTTCGTCACATTGGTCGGTCCGGGAGGTGCAGGAGCTGCAGCAGGGGATTGAGCTGTAGTTGTGGAACAATGGAGCAGGAAGAACAGAAGTAACGAGTTGGAGAACTGAAGCCGTGTCGCCATATTTGTGGGTTCTGAACTGTGGTGCGCTATATTGCTTAACAAGGTTTGAGAAAACGTAAGAAGCAAAGTGATCCTTGTGCTCGATGTGTGTGTGAAAGAAAGGTTGGGGAGGGTTTTATTATGGTGTGAAGGGAACGAAGTTAGGTGGAATGTACAATATTAGTTACAAAAATATAGCTGTTAGGACCTTATGTTATATTTCTTCGTATGGCAGATCGAATCAATGAAGAGAGAGAGGGGGAAAATTTAAAAAAAAACAATCATCTAACAGTTTGCTTGGAAAAACAGAAAACAAATAAGAGATATTGGGTGTATGGCCAAATATGGAGGAGAATGATTTCTTTTGCTTTCACTTATGAGTTTAGGTTTTGGGTAAAAACTTGTGAGATACTGCCACAATCTTAAGGAAGAAGACAACAAACTCAGTCCCATTATGCTTTCTTCTGACCTAGGTTTCCTCATCACTCTATTGCTGCTTCTGGCTTTCAACTTCAATTTACAAGGATCGTTTTTACCATACCAGAATATAGACGGACACTTCAGTCATTAAATTAGCTGCCATCCCACATTATACTCACCAAAAAACGAAAAGTGCTGTGCACTGGGGATGTACATTGCCTATGGCTTTGCATGAAATGAGTGAAGATAAGACTCGTGCCTCTCTGATTACTATTATTGGCAACAGTACAGAACATGACTTGACTCAGACAGACGTGACCGACCAACCTCATCCAATACAGTCGGCCGGGGACCCAATCGTTAGTTGGATGATTTCTGTGGTCTAACTACTAAAATCTGTCTTTTAACCTCATCATAAAACGACGTGACTTGTATCTTAAAATTTGTCCATTTTTTTCAATTTAGTATAATGCAATACTTTAAAAAGCATACTCTAATACTAGCAAATGGTGGCCTAATGAATTGTACTTAAATGTACCAAAACCGATATAATTACCACATGATTCCCTATCTTACGTTACAAAATTGTTTGATTTAAATGATTACTCAATCATCATTTTTCCAAAGGGGTATGGTTTTGATTACTGGTTATACAATTTGAAAACTTTTAGAACATAATTCCTTGTTCTTATCTCTTTCTTTGCTCTTTTGCAATGAGTTACAAAAAAAAAAGTTAACCTAACAAGCACACCTATTGCCCTCTCATAAATTTCCAAGAGCTGTCCTGGCTGTGATAATTGCCCCTCCACGTTAACAGTCCTGCTTACCCACCAAAACCTATAAGATCAATCCCCAAGTTGTCATAAAGCTCACGAACCATCCTTAACCCTTTTCAATATTCATTTTACTCTAGGGGACATTATGAATGCATAATATTAAAGAAGATAAGAGTCAATACTGAAGGCATTTGTCATACCAATGAGCTCTAACTCAAGTTGCATCTCTCTCTGGCACCAGCCTGCATCACGAGTTTCAGTCTGAAAATGAAAAGGCATGATAAAATTTATAATCAAATAACAGAGTTCCTACACAAGAATTTATCCACATCTTATGGGCTCTGCTTTACCATTTTCCTTCCACAGAGAACCATCAGGCAGAGTCCAACTTTCCAACAAAAGAAACTGCTTCCCACATGAATATACACAAGCTACAGGCAGAAAACCCTTTCTTTCCTTTTAAAACCGCACTATCTACTTCTCTAGCTGGCAAAGAATTATAAGGTACAGTTCAATTATCCCAATACAAGAATTTCAAACAAAAATGACTAGCAGGAGAATAAATCGCAAACTAACTACTAATTCACTTTCTTCCTTCACAGCCTATGATTTCTGGCATCAAAGTACTACCCAAATTCAACTTGATGGAGAGGTGATGTTGAACTACAGTAGGAAACAGCCATATATTGTCCAAAGTATTGTGTGATTGTTTGTGTGTCCAAAATGTAAGATAATGGAAAGCAATATCAAACAATAAAATAACCCACTCTCAAACACAATCAAACACTGATTAGAATTGGAAAATTTCTTACAAACTGCAGTGACCCATTTGCTATGTTCTCTACCATGTAAACGATTTGCGCTATTCGAGTATCAAGGATTTTATTCCTTGTGTTACAATAAAACTGAAGGCAACAAGCAAGTGTACAAAAAAGCAGATTGTCCGAGCATCTGTAAGTTACAAAAATTCTTGAAAGATCCTATCCTTTCCCTGTCTCAACCACTTCCCTATCTGCCAAGGCATCTGCAGCTTTTAATTTCTCAGGAACAAAATCTACACCAACAAACGAGTGTAATAGCAGTAAGCACAAACATATTTTTCAGTAATACAAATGCCACTGGGCAGAAACAAACTAGCTGCAAAACATAAATGTAAGGCCTACCTGAAAGAAAGTCAAATCTTCTACCCTTACTAACAACTGCCGCTGAAACAATGAAGAAGAATTGTCTTAGTTAAGTTACCCAGTCAGTAAACACTACATTAGTCGTAGAAGGACTCTTATATCAAAATTGACCAATCCCCCCATTTGATGTAAACTGTTCTCAAATAACATGCAGGATGAGCCAAGGAGTTATGGAAGAAGATATACATATAAAGATTTGGTACAGTATACTGACCTATACTCCAAATTCAAGTATTCAAAGTAAAAGAGAGAAGAACCCAACTAAAAACAAACATTGAGGGTAATACCGCACAATAACAGTCCTCATTATTTAAAACAAGACAGGAACTCTTACAATATGACTGAGGATGCTAACGTTTACAAAACATATACTAGTTAAAAGTTATCTGGAGCAGGCTCAAAAGCTTTTCCCCGAAATACAACAATGTTTTGTAAGCACAAGATACACCAAATTTGAGCAGAGGATAACTTACAGAGGTGCTTGTAACCAAGAGATTTCTTGTTGTCCCGAACTGAACATTCATATGCTTCCTCACAAAATTTTTCCAGGAACCTCTCCTACAATAACACAAAAAGCATTAGAACTAGTTCAAGACAAACAGAAATAGATATTCCTCCACTGATTAAAAAATCTTATAAGTTAAGGCTACTTCTCCTGAAGCAGAGCATTGTCTCTACTTTCTTCCTTCAAAACTCATCCACTTGTAGAATCAATAAATGTTATGATACCATGTACCAAGCTCAAAGTCGTAATCACATGGGTGGGAATTGGAAAATAACAGAAACCCAGTATATATATTCGTTGCACATTGTTGATAGACCATGCACGCGTGAACCCTAACAATGCAGTGGACAAACACTCAACCAATCAATGCAATCAAATCGGAAAAATGCAAAATGTACCGTGGCTTTGTTGACGAGAAAAACGACATCTTGTCCAACTTGCAAACTAGGATCTTCGCTCTTAATTATCCTCTTAATTCTGGCCATTGGGAACCTACACATGGTCCCTTCTTCTTCCTCCTCATTCTCATCTCTCTCTTTCTTCTTGGTCTCCTTGTTGTTCTGGGTTTTGAGGCTCTTAGCTGTTGGATTCTTAGTTTCATGCTCTTCTCCGATTTCGTCAACTTCCTGCGACTCGCAGCTCGAGGACGGAACAACCAACACCTTGGGTTCTCTCACAATTTTTCCATTGCCAGTCCTGTTGCTGTTGTTATTTTTGTTATGTTGCTTTGGTTTGGTGGGTGTATTCTTTGTTGGTGACTTCTTGGAGCTTGGTTTTCTCTTGATCTCCTTTGTGCCCTTCTCTTTCGCTTTCTTCGTCTTCTTCTTGGCTTCGTCTTCCTTGGATTTGGAGGCCATTGTTCAGGAGGAGCTGAAAGGTTTGGAGACCATTTCTTAACAATTTGTGAAACGAAAGTTTCAGCATATGGACTTTTCCAGAACTACTTGGGTTGGGCTCAATTGATCCAAAGCTTACAAATAAGAGAAGTCCATAACTTCACAAGCTTTGTGTTTGTGGTGAAGTGTCTAATTTCAAATGGTTGGACCTCTCTAATGAATAGGGTATCGCCGTGCAGCATCAGATCCTCTAAAACGTCAAGCTAACATTTTGGGAACTATTTTTGGATCACAATTTTTATTTAAGAGGTTTTTAATTTAAATAAAAATGATAATATTTTAGTCGTTATAAATTAATTATTAATATTAACATATATTCATAAAATTAATTGTAATTTTAACAAAATTTAGTAATGATATTAAAATTTTCGTGTAAAAAAAAATAACCTATGTGAACTTAAAAATCTTTACTAAGATTACCTGATAAATAGTTAGTAAAATATATTAGCATTAAAATATTAAGGATATATTTGTTGAAAAACGAGGGCTTATCCTTACTTTCTAACATCAAGCTTTTCTTCCTCTAAAAGTCCGACGAGTGTAACAAAACAAACGGAGGCGAAGACTCCTAATTCTAAGCGTGGATCGGTAGATGGCATTGGCAAGAGTCATATTCTTGAAAATGGTTGCAAGCAACGCGCACCGACCAGTCTTAAGTGCGTGTAGATTTTCGCTAACTATTGAAAGCCCGGCGTGTGTGTTTGGTTAGCAATTGAAGCGGTGGCCTTCTTTTTTTTTTTTACAAGGGAAAAGAAAAAAAAATCAGCAACTGTCTAAGGCGGAAAATCTAAGCTCTTGCGGAGGGGTCTATGGTAAAAGATGCTTTGCTGGTCTTCAAAAAGGACATTCAAAATGAGCCGTAGAGGCTTCTGAAAGATATGCCAACCCTGTGTTGCGCCAAAAACAAACAGGGCGGTGGCCTTTTTGAATAGAAAGAATAGAACAGCCGTGGATGTCCGTCTTTTTTCAGAACCTGTCTGTTTATCTCAATCCCAATCTCTGTTCAAACGACAGTGAACGTGTTCAAAGTTCAGGACAAGTCCCATTTCCGTGATAGATGTGCCAACTTCATTGAAACCCACCACGTACAATTATCATAGATGGTTTAATTTTTATTTGACAATGATCAATCTGTTTCTTTCCACGACATTATCCGCATAAACTTCCTAACTTAAATCCAAATGCCAACGACAGTGCTTGATCAGCGTGGTGGTCCTGGAATTGTTAACATTTTCATACAATTTTTGCTTCGCAATTTCATTATTGTTTGTCTAAATTTAAGCATTTTAAAAAAGCTGTCTGCCGACAAATTAATACTTGTATATATGCATAATTGTGACCGCAAAATCTTAAATGATCTAATGACAGGCACAAGAGCATGACCACAGCGACATGTAAAATGTATTACATATAAGTGGGGCCATGACCATGGCTAGCCCATGGTCGATCTTGGCCGATCTGGGCATCATTTCTTCGAGGA
>JANIJF010000008.1:5889121-5903973 GCA_024520955.1 Erythroxylum bequaertii
ACTTTCTAATTATTCAAACCTTAGATATCCAGCCGTGAGATCAATTTCTTCTGTAGTAGGCCTTAAGGCTTCTAAATCTAGAGTTTATAGGTCTGCATCACGATCTGTCCTTGCATTGCAAAGGACAATATCTGATTCATTTACCATTGACCCATTTGGTTGTTATGACAAGTTATAAATAAGGTCGTCTAAGCATAACATGTTGCAGAAGTAGTTTGACATGACAAACCAGCATGGGAAATTCTGGTTTAGAATTTCCAGCTAATATTTCTGACTGCTTAAAACGATTAGACATTTTTTTTAACAATTAGAAGCATCTGGTCTGTTATGGACCTCAAATGCGACGTTATGAACAGATCTTCATCTAGCATTTGTCTTTTCAATCATGTAGTCAAGCCAATTTCTTAAGTCAGGTTCTCTGATTCTAGAGCCTTACATTTTCTAGGAGCTTGTATTGATCTTTAAGCTGACAAAGATATCCCATGGAATCAATTTCTTAAAACTAATAATTTTCAATACTCGTGCTACAGACAAGTTTTGACATTCCTGCTGGGGATAATCCAATCGCTATTGACTTCACGGGGATGGGAAAGGGTGAAGCATGGGTGAATGGACAAAGCATTGGGCGTTATTGGCCGGCCAATGTGGCTTCGAGTAGTGTTTGTACCAGCTCTTGCAATTATAGAGGAACTTACAATTCTAACAAATGTCTCAAGAATTGTGGAAAGCCTTCTCAATCATTGTGAGCCCTCAAGAGTTACAAGGAATGTAAGTTGTGAGGCTTTTCAGTTCTGATTGATGTAACAACTTTTCAGGTACCATTTACCCCGTTCGTGGGTACAATCGACCGGCAACACTCTTGTATTGTTCGAGGAAATTGGTGGAGATCCAACGCAGATCGCTTTTGCCACTCATCAGACTGCAACTTTGTGCTCACACATTTCAGAGTCCCACCCATTACCGGCAGATATGTGGCCTTCACATTCAAAATCAGAAAGGAAACCAAACTCTGTATTATCGCTTGAGTGTCCACTTCCTAATCAGGTCATTTCTTCGATTAAGTTTGCAAGCTTTGGAACACCAGGTGGAACTTGTGGGGATTTTACCCATGGGAAATGCAGCAGCAGTAAAGCTTTATCCATTGTCCAGAAGGTGTAACCCTTTTCATTCTTGCGTCTCTCTATATAACACTTCTATTCCTGTTTATTCTGAACAGGTATGTGTTCTTGCAGGCTTGCATCGGATCAAAAAGCTGTAATATCGAAGTATCAACCAATTCCTTTGGAAATCCATGCGGAGGGATAACAAAAAGTTTAGCAGTTGAAGCTTCTTGTACATGAAATGTTGCCCATAACATCCACTTTGCAAGGAACATGGCCAACTCATTGTCTATGAAGTTAGAGCTCTTATGAATAATCTTCCACAAGTTATCCAAGAATAAGATAACTTTCTTGGAAAAGAAAATGTCTTAAATCCCCTTGTCCTTAGTGGTGGAGTATCTTTTTAATCATGACTAATGTACTTTCTTATACCTTAGTTCCAATCAAGAAACTGCCCCATAAGGAGCCAACAGAAATGAGGCCACCAGAAGAATCAAAACTGAATAAGCTGTTGGGAGCCTCCAAAATAAGCATATTGTTAATAAAGTGTACAAGAAACAAAAAGATTATGAATCATAAGAAATTGGAAAATACATATAATGTGCAACTTATTTTTAGCCCTTATTTTCTTATGCTGAATGTAAAATGAAACTCCAGAATTGTATGTTCTGACAAGATGTAGCTGCTTACTTTTTATCATGTCGACTGTTATAATGAATAATGTTTATTTCTTTTAGTAAAGAAGATTTCTCGTGACAACCACATGAATCAAATGGAGGCGACAGCCACATTTTGATTCATAGGCTGAAACCTGCAAACTTTGCATAGAGATGACAGCAGAGATGGGGTTTGGTACTTGTCCTCTCCACCCATCATTGGCATAGGGACTCCAATCTTAACAGGACTAACATAATCAGGCCTGTAATTCTTCCCCAAAAACACCTTCCACTAGATCAGACAAGTTCCTGAACTTGAACTGTGTCTCCAAGTGAGCAAACGCATCATTATTAGGCAACTGATAGTTGTGAACTCTGTTCTCCTCTTTCCCAATAGGCCTGACCTTTATGTTTATCTCAACTAAGCCAGCAACTTTCACGCTCACTGCGTTTGTATTGTCAGTTCTTTCTACGATCACTGCCCTATCCTCAGTATTAGCCCTCCATTCAGCTTCTCCATTTGTGGGGATCTCAATCATGTCACCGTCCCATCTTACTGATAGTGAATCAACGTTGTTGTCCCAGTGTGTCACTCTCTTAGCAGCAATCACAAGGTTGTGGTTATCGAACTTGACAGCAAGTGCTTGAACCCATGTGAAGTCACGAGTCCTTCCCTCTGGCCGAGTTCCAATGAAATGGGCATTTATTTGGAGATTATCGTCCGAGACAATGGCAAAGTTACCTCATTTTTCTCCGTGGAAATAAAACATGACACCATCACCACCCACAAACCGAGGATCATAGCACAGAGTCCGTATCCTTCACAATTTGGTTTCCTTACTGCCAATTAACACGAATACAAGTCTAGTAAGCATGGTTTGAAGTGAATGAGGTAGGTAGCTACTAGTGTTACATGCTCAAACAAGAAGACAAGCAAGCACTTGTTAAACTAGAGAGACTTACCCTTGCAGATGACCTCACACTTGCTACTGCAGTCAACAAAGCAACCCTTCTGCTTCTTATTCTTCTTGGGCTTTTTCCCAGGACATTGAGGTGGACAAACAAGGGTCTTCTCGTAACAACTACTTGTCTTTGCCTTACAGTAATGTCGTTCTTGCCCCGAAGCCAAAGGTTCCATCACATCATAGTCTGTTGATTCCTCGTACTTTCCTTTTCCATTTCCATTGTTGCCTTCTCCTTTATAATCATTGCCACCGTTATTGCCATTCCCATTGTTAACGTTACTATTGTTCCCATTGCCATTGTTGTCCCCTTTGCCTGCAGCAAGAGCAGCTTCTGTGCTTATCAGTACAACAACTAGAGCCGCCAAGATATATGACTTCATCCTGGCCATCTTTCTTGCTCTATAACGAACGCAACTGAGATTTCCTCCTTTAAATTTCAAATATTAAGCACTTTGTTAATTGAGGATATTATTCGAGATGGGAGTTGACAAGACGTATTTATAAGCGTTCTACTTCTTAGTTGAATTGTTGATTGAAGAAGCCACTGCATTAAGATATAATCTAACACAAATCTTGATGTTGTGTTTGCTTCAGTTTATTGGAAAGGAGATAGAAACTTGTAAAACAAAAAGGTCCCCCATTGGCATGCTAAATTTGCAATGGAAGTATGGATTATGAACGGCTAGCTTGCTTCCAGAATTGAAATCCCTTCTCCAGGCATTACTTTACAGGTTGCATCAGATGGACCTTGAGCATCTTAATCAAAATAATGTGTTAATTGGTATCTTAGTTCGTACCTTAGCAATTTTGTTCACACTGAAGTAACTTCTTTTGTTATGCCAAATTGACCATTAATTCAACTGTAAATTATTCAGAACCTTAACTCCAGCACTTATATTAGTGTCCATTGTTCCGTCTCCTACTTGATAACTTTCAAAGGCAGAAGGCAGGTAATCGTCATATGAAGAAAGTCAAACTTCTTGCTTGTGCATAAGAATACACAGAATTAGAGAACAAGGCACCGACAATTGAGGTTATTTGGTGCTTGCAAGCCCCTCAAGTGACAGAGCCTTATACTGAATTCCATTATTAAAATCTTACTTCCACTACTATACACCATCCCGGCTAAAAAACAAAAAAAATTCAGAAAAAAGGTAAGATCAAGATTATCACAACATATAGTAGGTTGCAGACTAGAAATACCAGTTTTTTCAAGTAAGGGGGTGATCTAGCATAGTTCAGCAATAACAAGCGTAATGTTTCAATATTCACCCTCGGTATTGGAACCAGCAATAGCAGCCTATTTCTTAAAACTAAAAGATAAGATTAGAACACAAAAAATGCACAAACTAAAAGTAACCCAATAATCATTAGATAACTAACCCAATTAGCATCATAATAAGCATTAAAGGAAAAATATGCGACTTTGGTTAAGTGGATACAAGGGTGTAGATTGTAGATACGTGCAACTTGATTAACAGCAATTCAATGTACATTTGTAAGGTAATGAAAGAATCGAGAGACTTTGTTTACAACAAATTGATAGGGTATTGAGTCGAGTTTGGACCTAAGGACTAGCCGAAAGCTTGCTCGACTAGAAGATACTTTGTGGCAAGAATAACTAAGACGTTAATGTAGAAATCAAGTGTAAAGTGTTATCAAGTTGTGTTATAAGGGAGGATCGTTTGTTGAGGTTAGAAGACGTGTCTTACCTGGGAAGTATCTTTTAATATGTCTAGACCCAAAAACTCCAGAGGTTGAACCCTATAATACCTATATCCGATGGGATTTTGGGAGCTTTCTGATATAAATAAAGCCAACCTGTAAGTTTCTTGGGCTACAATCTGAACAGGAATGCTAAAAATAACAACACCCGCTTCACATTTTGTTGTACCAGGTTATGGCATACATTCCACACAAAACTACTTGAACAATGCTGAAAGCAGTTGCCTCTATTGATAGATAGGAAGATCAATCCTCTGTTTTTCTTCGTAGCTAAGATTTCCTGAAACTGGGACAATGCTGCTTGACGTTCCTTCTCCAGCCTCACTTGCCATCTTCAAAAAGTAACTATGCCTGCAGAAGCAACTACTTAGAAAACCTCAATATTCATTCCCTATATAATACCTCAATATTCATTCCCTATATAACATGACCACTGCAAATCAAATACACCAATACCATCGAGTATCTGCCGTCAGTTCAGGATGGAAAGCCGTCCCTAACAAATTCCCTTGTTTTAGAGCTACAATCACCTTGTTTTCAGGCACACCATTTTCCTGAATATCCAGAAATTAGAAGTCAGACAGGCCTTGGCAGAACATAAAATCTTTTTACTCTCGTTTCATGTGCTCATTTTAACATCGAGTACATGTTACATAGTCGAGATTTATTTCTTATTCACCCCATGGAAAGAAAACACTTAAGCTACCGATAAAAGGGATTGGCAAGAAAAACGATACCTTAGAACCAGCTTAAAACGGTTACCAGCTCAATCTAGATATCTTAGACATCCTCATATCAGATATCTTCACCGTTGATACACGGAAACCCAAATTATATCAAAAGCCTACAATTTACAAGTTTGCAGCTATCTATTTGTCATTGGCAATATCTGTAACCCTCAATAGGTCTCACGAGGACATATCTATAGCAAAGACCATCAACCAAATGCAGATTGGAATTCAGAAATGTGGGCCAACAAACTGCTTTTTTAATGTAAAAGATTGATGGAGATCATGATTAACCAGCAGTTATGACTCCAATCGTACAAAACCAGACTAACCAGAGGAAGAAGAAATGGCCCCACAAATAACAATAATGTTATGACCCATGTATCTGACTTAAAGAATTAAGTCAAACTCATGATCACAATCCTCTGCAACCCAACATGAGGAAACATTATTGAAATTCACTATACAAGATCACACGAGGGAACACTACTACATTCCTAGCTTCCCAAACATTCATTAAAATGTGGTGTAAAACTATGGAGTATAGCAGAGTGGGTCCTCATAATATTTCATCACCCATAGGAGCAGTGTGCCGTAAAACTAAAATAAAAGACCTCAAAACCTGAGATTAGACTCCATGTTTTAACTCCAAAACTTTAATCAACAGATTGTGAGCAACAAAATGATAAGACATAATACCCAAATACTTTAATGTAGCATATTGGCAACTCAGATTTTAACTAAATTCCAACCACTTATTTTTTGCATCTTACCCCGCTGTCACATGGCACCAAATCCATGACCAAAGTTCTAACCACATTAATGAAAATTGCAAAGCCAAGCCTAACCCTGTAGTCCGAACTCTGAAAATTTCCCACTTCTAATTATAGAAAAGATCCTGAATATGAAAATTAAAACAACCCAAATTTAAAATCAAAATATGTTAAGAATGACATATATTCTAAGGTTGACGGTACATTTTAGTTCTTAATATTCGCACAAAAATTTAATTTAGGCCTTAACATTTAAGAGCATTAAAAAAAAACCTTAACATTTCAAAATCACCTAAATTACCCTCAACTAACTGAACCCTTAACCCCATAAGGGTTATGTCAGTTAAGTATTACATTAAGGTTCTATCAGTTAAATGCACTTTTTTAATTAAGTTGTCTACCTTCACGTGGCATAAGTGGCTCCTAGGTGGCATAAGTGGCTCCTACTTTCAAAATAAACCTCCTTTTTTTCCTTTGTTCGTCGTTTCTCCAAAAGTTTGGTTCGATTAGGGACTTTTCTGAGACACCACCACCGCCAGAATAAGAAATCAGTACATCATTTTCACTAATTTCCTTCCTTAAAAGCTTGACATCATGACAGCTCAATTTGGTAATCCTTCGGAAAACCGTGATTTCAAGAGCATTTGCCAAGTCTTTTCTCAGTGTTGCTCTCTCACCCACAGTATTAAGTTCGATCACGCGGCAAACGCCTTGGGATACATCTTTGGAACCTGCCAAAATCCATATATAGCTCACCTAAATTGTACAAAGCATCAACATGACCAAGTTTCAAATCAATAGCCTTTCTCTATCGCCTACTCATCTTCGCCCATGGCACGCAAAGCAGATGCCAAATCACAAACTGCATAGAAGTGCACTACCAAGTAATTTCAAAACTTTATAATGAGTTGGACAAAAAATATCAGCTTCTCTATAGTACTCACTAGCACTTAGAACCCTTCACCTTCTAATGCAATCCCAAGATTCACATATATTTCAGGAAGCAAATAAACCCATTGATTCCCTGCTACCTCAGCTGCCTCCAAGGTCAACAAGAATTCCTATTTAGCTTCTTTACACCTCCCAAGAATATACAACCAATTCTCAGCACGTAAACATGTCCTCACATCAACAGGCTGCAAGTCAGAAGCTCTCTTAAAACTCAGTAACGCTTCCTTAAACAACTGGTGCTCATACAACACCCTCCCAATTGGCATATGCCCATCGAAAGCTTCATTTCTCGATGTAGTCCCATCGACTCTGCTCCTCAAAACTAACAATTTCCTTGATAAAAATCGCATATTCATGTCCCCGACTTTTCCCAAAAGCGCCCCTTTCTAGTCGTGACCAGCACCATTGTTGTAAGTATACAGTAAGCCCTCATTGATGAGACCTTTCTCATTGTCGATGAACCGGCCATAAATACGGAACAATTCATCGACAATCACATTGATTTGCTCGCCGTCGAATTCCCTTAGGTTAGCAACGACAATCACTGACATTTCCTCTCTATTAAGCCCACTATCACCGTTAGCATTCCTTGGTAAAGGCACAGAAAGAAAGACATATCGATGTTCTTGTGGAGGAGAAGACAAACGAAGGATGAAGGGGGTTTATTTTGGAAGTGAGGCCCACTAGTGCCACGTGAGCTCCATGTAGCACTAATGGGTTCCACATAAGACAAAAAATTGATTAAAAAGTTCCGTCAATGTTAACATGACATTTAACTGAGAGAATCTTGACAGGGTTAAGGATTTCGTTATTTGGAGGTTTAATTCAAATAATTTTGAAACGTTAAGTTTCTTTTAAAACATTCTAAAACGTCAGAGTCTAAATTAAATTTTTGTGCAAATGCTTGGAGCTAAAATATACCTTTAGCCTATACTAATTATAACTGCAATGTTTTGAGGAAATTATGAATAAACAATAACTTTGCAAAAATTTAGAAATTAAGACTTCAACAAAATTACCCCTCTTCCTTAATTTTCTGATGTACCACACACTAAGTCATCTTTCAGCATACTAGATTTGAAGCATATAAGATTTAAATAGGAGCAACATTTACAAACCTCTTGGATTTGAACTCCAGAACTTGAATACATCACATTAGTAGATGGAACAGGATACTCAGCCAACACTTCAACTCCAGGCCCAACTTCAAGCACTGCAGGAGCACGGATGAAAATCCCACGGAAGGTTTCAGGGCCACTCTCCTTTGATAAAAGCACTGGAACTGAAAGCTCGGCCTCAAAGCTTTGAAGCTGAGTACACATGTTTTTATTGAATAAGAGTACACTCAATGAATCCTCAAAAATTTGAATTCCTATACTTGTATACATAGAGACCATCTTCCATCGTACATTTAAGGTTAAGAGATTATGGAAGTAGCATGTCTCTAATGTTGGTTCTGAATTGTCCAATTTCAATCACTCATTGTGCTAATAAATTATATCTTAGGTAGTCTAGTAAACTTGTATAGGTAAAACCATGATTATGATTAAGCGAACAGAAATTGCAGGATCAACCAGAAAAATATAAAAAACCCAAATATGTACAAGAAATCACATGTCATAATCAGTCATCTAGAAGAGAATGGAACTATTCATCAATGACTGAATGAACCCAGAGAGTCAGTGAACTGTTCCTTCTCTGGGATTTCAACTCTCCAGAAAGAAGTAAGAGGCCAGATAGGTATTAATTAGAATTTCATTTTTAACCTCTCCTTTGTTACACACTGTAAGAAGAACTTTTTATTTTTGTTAAAACTTACAGAGATTACATGACTGTGTATATATACAAAAACAAAAGGGCAATTGCGGCAACCAATCATCTGTACACAATATTCCTTTTTCTTGTTGTAACAGAATTCTGTTTTTGGCAGGATGTAGAACACTCGAGAATAATTGCTGCTTCTGGAATATACTTGTATTTGGGTTTGTGATGTTGTTCTTTTTATCTGGGCTCGTATACTTCTTACTATCTCTCACACACGCAACTCTTGTAACAAATTTGAACCTGCCTCAAGTAGCAACAGCGCCATGATCTTAAAAACAACTTTCAATCTTTCCAGTTTCCATGTTTTATTATACCAGTGTGCTAATTCCATCTATAAAAGTCTTGACAAGTACCACTAACTTAAAGGTATAAAGTGTATGTAAGTAACCTGACTGCCGAAGTAATTCCTATGGACGGTGCAATCAAGACCTCCAACTAGTTCCTGCCCACCGGTTTTCTGTCCTGAAACAGCAATACCAGTCATTGTTTCAAAGATCAATAGCATAATATTAAAAGCTCAATAAACTAGTAATGCATATTAAGCAAAGCCTAGTAAACAAATCAGAAGTCAAAATTCAATAAATGAAGGGTTGGAATGAAAACCCACCATAGGCTTTGTTAGCTAAAAAGATAAGACCAGCGCAGGTTCCCCACACGGGCTTTCCCAGTTTCACAAATTCACGCAAAGCTGGAAACTGCAATCGAGGAACACAAAACAATATGATCAATGGTTGTTTAACGTGAAATAAAACAGAAACTTAAAAGGGTCATTTATGATTCCAATAGACTCATTAGAAAAGCAAAAGCAACATGCAAAAAAGGGAGACCAGGTTATGCAATTCGGCGAGCTTAGCCATGGTAGTGCTTTCCCCACCAGGAATAATGAGGGAGCTGACGTTGTCTAGCTCCTCTGGCTTCCTTATCTCCACCCCCTTCACTCCCAATCTTCTTAACGCTGCCGATAAATCACAGGAAGGAAAGTGTCAAGCAATTCAAAGCAAATGAAGGAGAAAAGTAAGGATTCCCAGATGTGACAATGCAATAAGGAAGCTATAGTAATGGGAATAAACAAGAGAAGAGAGAGTGCCTGCAATATGTTCGTTGAAAGAACCCTGCAAAGCCAGCACGCCCACTGCCATATTCACTCTCTCTCTCTCTCTCTCTCTTATTACTACTACTAATATTATGCTTACGATGGTTGGCGGCTGGCCGGCTGGCTGGCGGCTTTATTATTCCGAATTGCAAGAGAAAAAGAGAGAGACGTGGAGGCTTGGAACTCCAAGGCCTTTCATTTCGTATGGCGCTCAACTCAAGTCCCATCTCACGCTCTTTCTTTTTATACATTTGATTTGTCTAAAGAAATGAACAACTAATGAAAATAATAAAATAACAATAATTTTTAGATATTCGATATATAATATCATTATGTCAATTGTATTAGCTAATATTGTAAGTAATAACTATTGGAATCAAATATAAGAAATAAAAAATTAGTAGCGATTGAGATATTATTAAAATACTATCAAGATATTATAATAAATCAAAATATTATTTTCAAAATCATATATTATAATTTTTATTGTTATTGATATTGTGTCAAGTAAAACAAGATTTTTGTAATTTAGTAAGGATAATTGAACGTAATATTAAAATCAAATAATTCAAAATTGGTAAAATGATTAAAACATTTATATGATATTAAAATACAAAAACAATATACCAACAATCCAAACACTCTAACAAATGTCCAAAATCTTATTATTAGTAATGATTAATAATATTATTATTTTATTACTAACATTGTTTTTTGGGATAAATTTATTTCTAACATTTATGTTCAACCTCATTATTAACTAAATTATCTAAGCCTTATTTAACCTATTAGCTTACATTCATTGAGAAAGTGAAAGTATAACTGGATGTATAAATATCATCATAGAGTATCTCACTTCCTTAGTCTAATGTAGTACTTCGGTATCACTCTAGTACTTATCTATTGACATAGGATATCCTCAAGATTAAATATATCTTGAAACTACTTTAATTCTTAATCATCAACATAAAATATCTACGAGACTCCGAATAGCCCGATACTTGCTTCACAAACAAGTACCTAGTTATTGCTCGCTCATATTTAAACAATTCTTCAATCTATGACTATCGAATATAGCCTATCTTCGACAAGTCATAGATTCACAATTTACACAAATTATTCTCAACTTATTATAAGTTAGTCTCTATTTAATTTCATAAATATGATTTATTTATCCTGATATTCCTAATCATACTCATGCATAATTTAAATTTTTTAATTATCAAAATTTTCGTCAAATTACCAAAGCAGTATGCCTCATAATATGTAACAAAATATTAATACGAATATTTTATACTTTGTTAATTATTTATGTAATAAATAAACACAATCCCTTTATTTTAGAAATCCATATACGTTATTATTAATTATTAATTAAATTAACGACTAGTTGAATATATGATTAGGTATGGTAATTGAGTTTAAGCCTAGTTTGACCTGAAATTAACAAGTTAGATTTGCCTTGGACTTGATTTTTTTAAGATTGATTGGGTCTCGAATTAAGCTTGAGCTCTAGTTATCTGGGCTTGATCAAGTCCAAGGCCCTATCAAGTAATGGCAAAATAACATCGGCCTGGGCTCAGATCTGCTACATTGTCATCTCATGAATCGTTGTTCGTTGACTATTTTTAGAGTACAGTCTAAAATGATCTTTATATTATGTTCGGAATTAACTATTTAATAAGCTCAATCTACTTTTTAATCTAGTCATTGAGAGACATTACACAATTATATTAGACTTTTTTTTTAAAATTGAACTTAGTTATATTTAATAATCTAAAATTATTATTTTTACTTTATTCTTAATCATTAAAAATCATTGTTGTACCTCACCATCATAATTAGTAAATTACCTTTAGCTATTAAAAGTCATATTTTACTCTCTTTTTTTATTCTTACAAAATATCCTTCTAGGAATGAAATTTAGAATTTTCCTTAAATTTTTACATTTCCTATTTTGGTAATTATTATATCTTAAATTTTCCTAAATTATCTTATTCTTTACCCCCTTCCTCTTCTCATACCTCATCTTTTTTCTCTTTTTTGCCACTTTTTTCTATTTTTATTTTTCGCTGACTTCAAATTTTTGTCTCAAACAATCAATTTAAGGAAAGGAAATTACTTGTCTATCCTTATTTAACAATTTTTCTATAACTGGAATATTTTAAAATACTTTCCAAACAAAAGATATATAATTGATGGGGGAGAAGTTTTATCTATCTGTTGACCCAATTCAATGATTTGCTAAACGCCATATCGGGAACAGAGAAAGCTCTTTTTCTACCAAAAAGAAACAGAGAAGTCTTCTACGATTCTGATACATGGAGACTGTAAAAGAACACGCATTGAAACAACTTCCTACATATCAAAAACTAGCTCACTGTTTACGTAAGCCCTGCTGACGTATTTGGGCTATCAACAGCAACCACAGCATAGTATGCTTTATGTAAGCCCTGGTTTTCAACAGCATCCACACCATTGTACGCAACTCCGTAGTAATTTATCCACTTGTTCAATTTCGGCTTAACACTTCCAATATCAAAATGGTGATTCACCAAGCCTTCTTCACACTTCAGTTCCTCACTCCGAGCTCCGAAAACTTTTGTCAGCGCCGCCAAACCCTTAACGCTGTCGATGTGGAAACAACCCTCTGCCTCCTTAAAAGCTTCGACGCAAGTAGCCAAGGCAACCTTGTAATCTGGTACCGTCTCGTTCCTGAACGAAACGGCAAAGAAATCGTGCATCCTTCTGGTTTGATCTATCGCAGAGTCCAGGGCGATGCTTTTGACGTCCTTAAGGTTGGTGGCTTTCGATATCTTAGGAATGGATTTCAAGGTTTGAATGCAGATGTTAAACTCGTCCGCTTTCTTGCACACGGTGGATAGTAAGGCCTTCAGCCTAGGTGATATGGGAGCGTCGGCCACCGTCACGACCGTCTGTAGCAGGCGGGATTGAACGGGAAGAGAGTAGAGGACTAATGAGAACAACAATAACGCTTTGGCGAGGGAATCCATGCTAGGACAGGATTAGAGGAATGGGTTTGGTGATATAAGGATTGGGTATTTGTAATCTCATGATTCATTGCCCTATAATTTTAGTGGAATTAGTAATAGCACTCCACTAATTAAGTGGATTTAGTAAAAGAAGGTGTAAATTATTTGATTATATATATATAGATATTGAATTATGTTGAGAATTTGGGATTTTATAAGAAAAATATCAAAATCAGAATTTGTGTTCTGAAAAAATATTAAATATAAAAAAGTAGAAATCATTGTGCATTTTTGCCGGAGATGTGAGACATTCCATTGGTGTAACCATTCACCTACGAAAGTTCCGTTTCATCGTACTGAGACATCCTACGACCAAGGGCCCACACATCTATTTTATAATCGTAGCATATCTATATTTCTTTTATAGGACCAGCTCAGTTGACATGTACTGTTGCGTGCCTCTCAAGTGAAACGCGCGTCTTCCTCCTAAAAACATCGACTTGGTTGGGTTTGGACTCTGGAGTCGTGATTTCGTATTCTCGCACCAGTGTCTTGTCCCAATACGCCCCCGACGAAGAATAAGCTGGTGGGTTCATAACTCTATATTCTACCAAGACGATAACGTAGCAGTGAATAAGTGATGCAACTCCATGATAACGTTGGAATTGGACCCACCAGATTATGGCCCATTTGATAAAGCAACGAGCTTAAATTACCATAGAGAGCAAGGCACTTTCTGATCAATTGAAATTTGACAACGAACACAAAAAAAGAATTATTATTCTAATTTTTTTATAAACTTCTTAAATTCTAATTTAAGTTAATTCTCAAATTTAATTTAGAGAATAAACTCCAATTACTTGCATCTTTACATTTTACATTTTTTAAAGTTAATTTTTACTTTGTGGGTTATTGGAAAATAATATTTTTTAATTAGAATAAGACGTATATTATTAAACTTTTTATATTTCACTTTTTAGTGAGATTTTTTTAAAGTATTGTTATTGTATTATTATTATTTTCTAAATTAATATTTTAATTAAAAATAAATTTATTCGAATTATTCTACATCAATTTTAAATCATAAAAATAATAGATTTATTTGTTGTTAAGCCGTTATTTACTAAAAATGGGTTCTAATGGTAGTGGGTAGGAATAATGACAAAATTTTACTGTTATTTTTTTAATTTTGTTATTAGTAAATGTAAAAAAAAATTGAAACAGAGAACAAAAAGAAACGAGGGAGAGAGAGGGAGAGAACGGGGGCGCGTGAAGGAACACGCGGGTGGAGAAACAGAAAACCCCTAACCCAGCAACTCTTTTCTTCTTCTTCGTCGTCTCTTTTGATTATAATCAGCGTCTTTTCGATCTCCGTCTCTTTCTTTCTCCTCTTCGCCGCCTCCGACTATCCACGCAATTACCATTTCCCATTTTTAGGAAACGAGAATTCGCCTTCTGTCGGAAAAAAATCTCGTTAATTCCCAGGATTTCCTCCAAATCTAACCGAGGGTTTTTATTTAAATTTTGGTTTAAATCTCCTCGGTCTTTGTGTAGATTGTGTCCTTGTTTTCTCAGACTTCTGATTCTCATCCAATTAGAAGTGGAGTTTTTTCTTTTTCCGTTTCTTTGTTCTATAACACGAAGGGATTCAAAGGGAAAAAGGTATCTTTTCAGTTGATGTTCTGATTAGATTGTTTTAATTTTGTTATTTCGATTATTGCTCAAATTATGGCGGGTTAATTTTGTTTTTTATTGGAGAAAGGTTCGTTGATGGTGGTGCTGAGTGGAGATTGAGGTTTTGATTGGTGGATATAGTAAAGCTGGAGATATCAGCATGTGTTGTAGCAAGTGCAATGAATTCAGTATCGTGAATTGTTTCTTCCATCTGGCTGAATGGCATCCTTTGGAATAGCAGTCTTTTTGGGGCTTAAGCCCGCTCGTCACTCCCTCTCTTCATTCAGGTTCAAGGTTACTTGTTTTGTTGTTTGACGTTGGCTCAATTCTGATTTATGCCATCTTGTACGTTTTCCGCAATTAATATAAT
>JANIJF010000008.1:5914901-5926639 GCA_024520955.1 Erythroxylum bequaertii
TTTGACGATACCGATCGATAATACTGTGATGTGCTGATACCGATCGATTGATAATACTGTGAGTTGAGGATACCGATTGATACTACTGTGATGTGATGATACCGATCGATCGATAATACGGGATCGACTGTAGCTCCCCGACGTCTTTTCCTGTTGGTTGTGGGTTGGCAGATTTTTGCAAACCAAAGCCAAAATCTAACTACATAACATGACAAAACACACAGAGTAAGTACATATGTACAGTATATAGAACCATCCATGACCTTGAGCAGTTCCCTCAATTAGATTATCTTTCTCTGTCACAGGTATCTTGAGGGTTGGCTGCCTCTTCCAAGTTTTCATCTTCTAGGTTTCTTTTCAGTTTTGTTCGTCGCTACCTTTTCTGCTTTTATTTTGTGGTAACCTGTCTGTCTTGTTATTTTTCTTGTGTTTTCAATCGCAGAATGGGAAACGCTGGAAGCCATAGCCGTAGGAGTCACCACCACCACCACCACCAGACGGAGCCAGCTCCGCAATCGCAGCCGCATATGACCACAAATCAGTACGTATTCGCCGCGCCGTCTCACTATCCAAACGGTAATCCGTCACCAGGGCACCGGCATCACCCTCACGGCTACTTGCCACCGCTCCCTCTTACGTTTCCACAAAGTTACCATCGTTATCCTGCCGGCACTGGTGGCGCTTCTTCGTCTGCGCTCACGCCGTTCGTGGAACACCAGAAGGCTGTTACTATTAGGAACAACGTTAATATAAGGAAAGAGACTATTAGGGTCGAGGAAGACGATCAGAGTCCTGGGAATTTTCTTGTTGCCTTCACTTTCGATGCCGTTTCCCCTGGAAGGTAATTTGCAATTCTGTGTATTTGCTGATCTGAATGGTTACTTATGATTGTTGGAATTTGGGATAAAATTTTGATTCCGTCAAGTATGATTTATGACTAGGAATTGAATTGCTACGAGTGCATGTAACATGTTTCTTGTTAATTTTACAAAGCCAACTTTTGAGGTTACCTGTTTGGAGTCAGTTAATAGGCTCGGTTGGGAATTAAAAACATACTATCCAGGAAGTGAATCCATGAGCTTCTTCTTGATGCTAGGTTTGTTTCCTTTAGCATGTTTAACTGTTTAGTTGTCTAATTATTTTGTCTAAATTTGAGATAAGATCATGACACTCTGTTTCAATAGCTGCATACCCTATTTTTTTGAACTTTATTGTCATGTTTTCTTTTCTTTTTATTTTTTTTCCTGCAACAGCATAACAGTTGTGTATTTCGCTAAAGACGGTGGTGGTTGTAACCTGATAGCAACAAAGGAAGGTATACTTAAACCAGTCACCGTGTCTTTTGAGCCAGGTCCTGGTCAGAAGTTTAGACAGCCTTCTGGAACAGGAATTGGTTTCACAACTTTTGAGGAGGCTATGTTAACCAAGGAGCACGATGATGGTGTTTATCCTCTTGTGGTGAAAGCTGAGGCATTTCCCCCTAAGATTGACGAATCCGAAACAGGCCCAACAGTTCCAAATGGGAACTCTCAGATGACCTTTGCAGTTTTTGATAGGAAGGAGAAAGATGAATATGTGGTACATGTGATGAAACAGATATTATGGGCCAATAATATGAGGTATGAGTTGCAAGAGATCTATGGAATTGGGAACTCTGTGGATGCTGAATCTGATGGGAATGACCCTGGAAAAGAATGTGTCATCTGCATGTCAGAACCAAGAGACACTACTGTCCTGCCCTGCCGACACATGGTAACTATGGACTATACTTCTGCTTCTATCTTATTTCTTTGACAAATGATCATAAATTGAGAAGAGTTCAAGTCCTTTTGCCTATGACATCTAAAGACTTAGGAACCTTTCAAGTTTCTTGAGCAAAAAAATGTGGCTATGATCAATTCACTTGTGTGATTGTGTCTTAGAGTTTTTATCCAACAGGACAAATATTCCTGGACTTTTATGCTCCTCTGTTGGGCATTAAATGTCGTGGTTCAAGTGCGTAACATCTATTTCTTCTGATAATTTGGATGCACAAAAAAATGATAATGGATCATGATACTGAAAGTGAGTGATTATTTGCTATAATGGATTATGGGGATCTTACTGCTGATATTCTCTGTGATATCTTTATCAACTATTTTTTCTGATAATATGGATGCATGAAAAATGCTACTGGATCATGATACTGAAAGTTATTGATTATTTGCCATAATGGATTATGGGGATCTTACTGCTGATATTCTCTGTGATATCTGTAACATCTATTTTTTCTGATAATATGGATGCATAAAAAATGATACTGGATCATGATATTGAAAGTGATTGATTATTTGCCATAATGGATTATGGGGATCTTACTGCTGATATGCTCTGTGTCATCTTGGTTCCAAGGTAAGAGATTTGACTTGATGGTGAGTTGCAGTTGGCACATACGCTTGGATGGATGAATAGCCTATACATCTCAGCTGTCTTCTTTATGCAACTCTATATATGATAGTTGAGTTGGGTTTGCAATATTATAAGCGTCATTGCCCAAGGAGTTACATGTAGATGTTTATACCTCATTGAACCAATTTTACTTTTCTGTTTTGGGATCAGAGTATGCTAACGGTCTTGGTCATTCTTACTCAGTGCCAATTTCTCATTTGATACATCTTATGTTGTGCAGTGCATGTGCAGCGGGTGTGCCAAGGTTCTGCAATTTCGAACAAACCGATGCCCCATTTGTCGGCAACCAGTTGAACGCCTCCTTGAAATTAAGGTGAATGATGGAACTGATAAGTGAATGTGATCAACTGGCATTGGATGGTATTGGTGGTTGTAAGGTGAACAAGCTTCTTCAATATCACAGTACCAACGAAATGTATAAGCCTCAGTCAAGTCGCCCTCCAATGTCATGCAGAGCGTTAAAGCATATAATAAATGTGCATAGAATTTTTTTGAAAAATAAATATATTATAATGGTTTTCCGGCAAGTCTTTCGATTTTGGACTGCTATCGTAATTATGGTTGACAGTTGCATTGTGTGGAGACGTGAAAGCGGGAAGGCAAACTGATTCAAGTAGAGACTAGTGGTGGTTTGTTTTAAAGAGGATGATAATTGAGAAAGCTGGAGTTACTCGTTACTTGCCGGAGTTGATTGGTCACAACTCGAATTCAGACATAAGAAAGTGGTTCCGATCCGAATCAATTTGGATAAACAATAATAAAATTTAACAACACCGTTTTGTTATTATTGCGAAGAGTATCCTATAAAATGTGAACAAGTGAACACAACGAGTGCAGAACGAAACAAAGCGAAAAGTGATGTCATCTCCAAGTGACCAACTCCAACTCCCTCCAATTCCAATTCCAACTCCAACTGAAACCCTAAACCCCACTCCCCAACCACCACCCCTTTCAATGAACATCCTTGACTCTTCCCATCAAGCGTCCACCGCCGACGAGGGCCCCCAGGGAGAGAAGCGAAAACGAGACGACATGTCCGCACCCGAGCAATCAACTAGGGACCCATATCCCAACGCACTGTATAAAACCTCGCTCTGTTCCTACTTTAGACGGGACTCTGGTTCCTGCTCCCACGGCAGCCAGTGCAGGTATGCCCACGGTGAAGAGGAGCTCCGCCCTCGTCCCGACAACACGTGGGACCCCACCTCGGAGCGCGCCAAGAAAGCGATAAAGTTGGATAACGGTGACGCCAAAAGCGAGGATAGCAGAGGGGATGAGATTATGATGACTGATGCTTTTGTCGATGATGTTGACGGTGACGGTCCAGGTGGATGCTTGAATCCTGAGCTTAGTAAGTGCTTGGTGCATTTGCCCCGTCGCTGGACTTCGGACAATTTGAGGAACTTCCTTACAGACCAAGTACGTGGCTTTTTCGGCTTTCGTGCTTAATTTACTTGCTTAGTTCTAATTTTGCGTCTTTGGAGTGGTTAAGGTTTAAGGTCTTGTGTACATGTTCTATAACTGCTTTGAGATTAGTTATAAGCCGATGTGCACACTAGATTTCTGTTAGTAATTGAAATCTCTTATATTAGCCTTTTGACTGTGTAACTAAACGACCTTGTTCTTTTATGTTGTCAGGGAATCCATTTTAAATCTGCAAAGAAAAAGAAAGGAATGACTGTAGGTTTTGTAAGTTTTGAGAGTACTGAACGATTGGAAAGTGCAATCGAGGTATCCCCATGTCATGTTTGTGCTAAGAATGCATACATCATTTTCTGCAGAATTAATAATGATGGAGATTTATGGTGCTTTAGGAGCTAGAAGGAAAACAAATTAATAGCAACAAAATAAAGGTTGCAGATGTCATTCCTCGATCATATGACAAGAAGGTAAAATTAGCAATGGATCGTCCCCATGATGGTTCTCAAGTGATGGAATCTATCCTGGATGAAGAAAATACAGGGTTCTCTCAATCTTCTGATTGTGTTCAACATGGTGATGGAAATGATGAAGGCTTGATATCCAAGCCAAAAAGTGCCCGAGATGCAGTGACACCCTTGGCTCACAAGTCTTATGATGAACAGTTGCAACAAAAAAAGAACTCTATTGCGCAAATGCTAAAAAAACTTGTTAGATCACTTGCCTAAAATATTTTTTTTCCTTATTCTCACCAAACTTAGGACTGAATTGGTGCTGAAATGTTTGGACAGACTAGAAGTGCGCGAAAAGCTTGTCCGAATGGTGTTTCTCTTCCAGAATGGATTCTTAAATCTAGGGAAATAGGTGATCTTTTTCTGCTAAAGTTCTACTTATTGCATTGATAGTTTCAGGAATGTTGCCTGTGAACTTGTAAGACTCATAGCTTCCCATATGCGACTTTTGTTTTCCTCTTTCATTCTTTGGCATGCTTGAGACTCTTATCAACTCTTAAGATTCTCCTTTTCTTATTTTAAATTGTGCAGGTGGTCTTCCATGTCAACTTGAAGGGATACTTCAATCCCCTCTGATAAATGGATACCGCAATAAGTGTGAATTTTCAGTCGGATATTCTCTTCAGGGAAAACCTACTGTTGGTTTTATGCTTGGAAACTTTAGGTATTCTCTGTTCAATTTATGACCGAGTTACTTAGCACTGGAGGTTTACAATGAAAGTACTAAACAGTATTTTTAGGGCGGGGGTGACAGCAGTAGAAGAACCTGTGGACTGCCCAAATGTTTCAAGTATTGCTTGCAAGTACGCGTTGATCTTCCAGGAATTCTTGCAACATTCAAACCTGCCAATGTGGAACAGATTTAAGAATACAGGATTCTGGCGCCTATTAACGGTATGTCAAGGAAACAATCCTAGAAGTGGCGAAAGATTTTGTCGAATCTTTATTCCTTCATTCCTGCCTTTTTTTTTTAAGTCTCTCAACTATTAATCACTTCATAGTTCCTGAAATATAATTCCTATCCCCTGATTTTGCGTTCTGTTCTGTATTATAAGGTTCGAGAAGGAAGATTACCTGGGAATGTGACAACTACTGAAAGTCCTGTGGTCAATATATCTGAGGTTATGCTTATTGTTCAGGTTGGTCTTCAATGGAGCTTTGTAGTTCCTTTGTTAATTGGATTTCAAGACAGAATAGTTAGAGAAACCAATTCCAGGACAAGTTGGTATAGTATCATCACTTGGACGGCTGCATTTATCCTGTCCTTTAATTTGGGAGAAAGTGGTTTAATATGATTATTTACAAGTCTAAGTTTATTGACAAGTTTTTTATTGAAATTACCTAGGTCTGCACTGTGGGCTTTGATGATGTACTGATAACCACCGAGTATGAGAAGTTAGCTAATGCATTTGTCACTGGAGCTGCTGCAAATTCTCCACCTTTGCCTTTGACAGCTTTGGTTCTGCAGGTACCGTTTATCTGTTTATGGTTCTGAAGTTTAAAGGTATATTGCTTCTTGTGGTGGTGATGATTTCTCTTATACAAACATTATCAACTGAATAATGAAACAGTGGATTTTTGTAGGTGGTGCTATTATTTCTACATTTGGGTTCCTGCTTTTATTTGTTTCTTCTGTTTTGTTTTGGGATTAGGGGATTGTTCAGTTACAGAAGTTAATATGTTGTGTTGAAGAGATTATACTTTTGAATGATCAATTAATTTGGTTGATATCTAAACTAATATGAACTGTTGACTTAGGGCTATGAATTATGCCCACGGCAGCTTCATGCTGGTTCAAACCGTCCTTCTTGAATCTAAATCTCCTTGTTTGGTCCATTATTCCCTTCTAGGATCACCAAGGCATATCAAATGTTGCACCGCATGATGCTCCATTGCACATGCTCCCACTTCCTAATGCCAAAGGAGGTTCTGAAGTCGAGCATACTAGGAAGGTAGTGGAAGCTCGAATTCATGATCATATAAACAATCTTCGATTCTCCATATCACCAACTGCCTTTTTTCAGGTAGGCGCTCAGATCTTTTTCTTGCTTTCTTTTCTTTTTTCTACCACATTGGTTGTCTTTACAACTGTTCTGTAGGTCAATACACTTGCTGCAGAGAAATTGTATTCACTTGCTGGGGATTGGGCTGGGTTGGGTCCTGATACATTGCTTTTTGACATATGCTGTGGGACTGGAACAATTGGGCTGACTTTAGCTCATCGTGTTGGCTTGGTAGTACTCATCTGCTCTCTCTATCATTTTATTGTTTTCTATGCCCCCATAGATATGACCGGGAGTGCTTACTGATACATAACCCTCAATACAATATTTGGGCGGATGCTGATATTCTCTCTTGCACACCGCTCTCTCATTTTCTTATCATGGTTACTGTAATATCTCCAGGTTGTTGGCATTGAAATGAATGCTTCTGCAGTTTCAGATGCTAATCGGAATGCTGAAATTAATGGCGTAAAGAACTGTAGATTTGTTTGTGCAAAGGTCTGTTGATTTCTTTTCCTAGAGTATGTTGATTAGCAGAAGCAACGTAATGTAGCACAATAAAATTAAGATACCGTTAGGGGTTCAAGGAGTTTATATTGGCTGTCTTCAAATGTACGGATGGTAATGGGTCGGGTCGGTCGAGCTGGCATTGACCCTCCCTACAGGCCACCCAAAGCCCGATCAGGCTCAAACACGCTTGAGGCACCCCTAAAAAACCCATGGACTAAAATGTCATTTTGGGTAGGGGTTCAGGCCATCAAGTGAGCCCAGTTCCAAGCCTGACCCAAAGCTTGGTTGAGCCTGATCTGTTGACTTCGGGCCGGGCTAGTTCATTGCAGAATTGAATGCAGTTTTCGAATGATCGGTCATGAAATCTCAATTTAAATCCTTGTACTTTCTAAGACATCCTCCATATGTAGTCCAAATGATTACTCATGAAATCTTACTTATCTTTGATTTTTTTGGTGGCTGTCTGCCAATCATGACCAAACAGGCAGAGGATGTGATGGCATCTTTGCTAAAGGAGTACCTAACAGTCACTCAGCAGCAAGACAAGTTAGGAAATGGATCTGGTTCTATTAACAATGATATTGACACCGCTGAAGAGATGGATGTCTCCAGTGTCAATGTTTTAGAGGCTGATGGGAACTCAAGTCATGAGCATAAAAGCGGTGAAGGTGATTCTGGGTTTATCGATGACGGACAAGAATCTCAAAACCATATTGAAAAGAATTGCACCTCACAAAGTGGTTCTTCAGTGCGAGAGTTTAAAAATGTAGTTGCTATTGTTGACCCTCCTCGTGGTGGGCTTCATCCCATAGTGAGTTACATGCCCATGTTATTCATGATCTTTTGGTCGTTCACAAAATTGAAATGCTATATTTAACATTTTCTTGGACTTTTTCATACACATTCTTCTGTAGTGGCTGTAGAATGTATGAAGGATATTGATTCTATCTGGTAGCAAAAATTATGAGCTTTGGAAGCTTAAGAATTTTGCAAAATTGCATGTAATCAAAGCTCTACGAACTAACGCTCATCTTCGGCAGCTAGTGTTAGTACCGTGCTCCTCATTTAATATGATCTGAATAAATTCATATTTTACAGGATTTTTAACATTATGTTTTTGGGTGTTTATGTAGTTACATTTCCTGCAATCCAGAGACCTTGGTGGCAAATGCTATTGAACTGTGCACGCCATCTGCTGAAAAAGTTGAGAAAGGGAATAAGAAAAACAGGGGATGGAGGAACATGGGCAGTGCTGGCTTGGCGAGGCATAGAGTCAAGTCCATGCCTGTTTCAGAGCCTTTCCGACCTGTAAAAGCCATGGCTGTTGATCTTTTCCCACACACCACGCACTGTGAAATGGTGATGCTCCTGGAGAGGTAGAGCATGAGCTTAACAGTAGAATGTTACCTAGCAAAATCCAAATCAGAACTGGCAAAGATTTGCTTTGATCCACAAAACGAAATTTTGGTAGCTAGCTCTGTCTGCTATTCTTGTTCGACACTTCCAATTACAAATGATTGTTTATTATTTATCATCTGTATCATAGAGTTGAATTTAGAATTATGATTCCTGTTCTCATAATTGAATTTGCATCTCTTTTAAGTATTTAAAAGGATAATAAGGTATTGGATAGTTTTACTGAACCATTGTCATTCACTATTGTATTTCTTTATGGTTGCCTTAAGATTTAGGATTTCGTGTACAATAATGTCCTAAAGTTTCTGCAACTGGAGAACAACTCAAATTCTAATATGGAATCCAGAATTTGAAAGAATCAGACGTTGAATATGTGGAACTGTTCGACTACAAGACTACTTTCTTCTCGATGTTAACTCCTAGCATCAAGTTCTGTTCTCTTGGCAAAACGCGGCAGAGAATTGGTAGCAACCGAATTTAGTACGAGTTGTCTAAGAGAATACATATGACTAGAGTTTACGGCGGAGTCGAAAGACAAGAAATTTACACCAAAATGAAAGGTGACTTCAATGGATTAGATAAACAACGGGCTTCAAAATATTGGAGATAAATAGATAATGATTCAATCGTATTAGCCCCAGAACTACTGACAAAGAAAACACAGAAACGAACATTTGTGACGGGGCTCGCGATGAACACCTGGGCTAAGACGTCTAGACTCTAGAGTAGACGATGATACATGTCTCGAGGCCTGGATGAGGGCAACTGGACTTCGTACATTTATAGTGTGTGAACTGAAGAAGCAGCGCATTAGATAGTGTGTGAGGACAGGCACAACAACACGACGACTTGCCCACAAGTTAGCAAATAGTATGAACCTTCTTCGCCCCTCTGCTAGAGGTCCTCTCTAACCATAATCTTTAGTCCCTCTCTTTCTCTCCCAGGTAATAGCCAAAATTTAACCAAGTCTGGGTCTTTTTTGGCTACTTAAAAAACTAAAGTTCAAGCGAAAGTGTCCAAGTTCTGTTCAGCGAATGACTTGTCTGCGATGCCATTCGGTTCTTCGTTAGTTCTTTCTGTTTTGGTTCAATGTCTAGTTTCATGTGTTTTTTGGATGAATGATGTCAATAGTTTATGTCGTAAAGTCCAGCCCCAATTGAGAAGCAGTCCCATTGCCATTCCGTATTTACTTTCTAGTTATGTTTATACTACACATTTTGCAGTGCTTTTGAGAATGAATGTTATTGCTAGTAATCTGAGTTGGTTGTTTCAGTTGCTCCCACTACTGGGGTTGTGCCATATTTAAGATTGAGCTGGACATTTGGAGCGAGGTGTACAAAGAAAATGGGTTGGAGTTCAGAGAAATATGATGTTGTCGTGGAGAACAGTGGCTTACGTGTGGTTCGGCCAGCAACAGAAAGCTACGCTGACAAGGCAGTTGAAGCTCTCAGAGCCGGGAAGGTCATTGCAGTTCCCACAGATACGCTCTATGGATTTGCTTGTATACCATTTTAATTCTTTTGCTTATGATGCCTGTCAAAAGTTGTCAGCACTATTTCCTTCCATTTTGACTTGCTTGCTTTGAATGTTCTGGTCAAGTAGATACTATATTGAAAGTAGATGGATGAGAGTAGGCTTTTGGCTCCAGATTAATTTTATGCTGCTATTGAGGGCAGTAGAGTATTGAGGATTGCTCTGATTTGATTCAAGTTATGGTGAGGTGGCTATTTATTAATCAGATGTAATTCGGTTGTGCTTCACCAATACTATTATTAGAAATTAATAAGTCCTGCCTGGTCCATTTATGGTTATGAGAAGAAAGCACCCCTGGGCTTAGAGCTTGGAAACTCGTTGAAGTCAACGATCTTTTGCAATTCATGTCAGTAGAAAAATCTGGATCATGAATCCTTTTCCCTTTGCCATTATACAGTTGGGAGAAATGAGAAAATACTTTGGAGAAAAATTATGCTTCTCTTCACTTTATGAAATAGGTATAGTTACATGAAACAATTGTACTATTTTTGATTTTTTAATACACGTCTTAAATATATTATGTATGGTAGTCCTTGGGAAGCGGTTAATAGAATTTATGAGATTAAACATACAAGTCCTCGTGCAATTTGCGTTGGGGATGTGATAGACATAAAACGGTTTGCTGTCACCGACTATCTACCTCATGGCTTACTTGATTCTCTACTTCCAGGGCCTGTAACTGTTGTATTAAGGCCAGGTTTGTAACTCTTGTTTTTTCTTCCTCCTGTGGTGGAAAATAACGCTATAAAAGAAAACATAATTGGAGTGCTGCTACATGTATGAGCAATAGACTCGTCTGAAATGTTTTTGTAGTTTAAGCTAGTTATTGAATTTTTTTCAGGCAAGTCAAGTGAGCTTGAGAAGTCCTTAAACCCAGGATTGGATAGTGTAGGTGTTCAAGTCCCTGATTGTAACTTTATTAGGGCAGTTGCATGTGGTTTGGGAAGAGCAGTGGTCCTCACAAGTGCAAATCTTACTGGCCAGCCAAATAGTGTCTGTGTCAAGGAATTGGAGAACCTATGGGAACACTGTGCTTATGTCTATGATGGAGTAGTGCTTCCATCTAGTTGTGCGGGATCAACAGTTGTAGACCTCACTAAGCTTGGAAAGTACAAGATTCTTAGACCTGGAAGGTAAATTTTCAAAGCAGTTACTCTGTTCTTATATTGCTGTGCACTTCACGTTTTAACTTGAACTGGATTTCTCTTTTGTGAAGTATAGTATTATATCTGATGTCCATTTGAACAATTGACTTTGTACTATTTTTGCCATGTAAATCGTTGTTTGTGGTGTAAGCTATATCTTCTTGATTATTTCTCTGATATCTAATTTTTATTTCCTCTGTATGAAGCGTCAACTCTCAGTGTACATGCCAATTTTAGTTTTGTTCTCGTTCTAAACAACTAATTGTGCTAGTTGTGCTTGGTTTGACTTCTTTTTCAGTGCAATGGAAGAGACTACAATCATCTTCAAAAACATTCTCTAGTCGAGGAAAGCTGATCAATTTGAAAAAGGATCTTTTGAAATGAGGTTTTGATCAATTTGAAAAAGGATCTTCTGAAATGAGGTTTTGTATATGGATTATACATTTGCATGGGAAAAACTACTTTGCACACCATTTATACTTTGTTTGGCTTCAGTATAACCTTTATTTCTCAACATTTACTTCAGAGTTGAGTTTTTTGTTAGTTGTACATTCTAGATAGATCATTGTGGAGAGCACATTATTGGGGAACAAATTGTATTTCCAATAGATCATTGTGCAATTAGAAGTATGCATGGGGAAAGTCCTAGTCAAGCCCATTGTTGTCCCCAATAATGTCTCTTCAAAAAATTCAATAAGTGGTCTGCACAAACTTAACCTTATTTAATTATCTGTGTATTGAACTTACTGGAA
>JANIJF010000008.1:6014954-6027767 GCA_024520955.1 Erythroxylum bequaertii
AGTTGAATTTGTGTAGTAAGTTGATGAAGAATATGTACATACGTGTATGTTCTGTTATTCGTGTTCATGATTATTCATGGATTATGATTTCTTTATGGAGGATACTGATTTGAAATGAAGTTGAGAATGAGGAGTAAATGAAGTAGTAAAAATGATCTTGATATGAGTTATGTTAAGGAAAGAATTAGAAACAAAATTGGCAGTGATCTGGAAAATATTCAATGAGTGTGCTTCGGTTTGTTAGCCATAACGTTTTCTCTAGTTGTCCAAACAAGATGATTCTTAATTTAGATTAAACTAGAAATATATGGCTACATTTCTTATGAAGAAATCGAATTTCAATTATGTCTCTAAGAATCTCAAAAGTTGTCATGAAGTTGAGAACTGGGTGCAGAACATTGGTGGATGAGTGTAAATTCGTGTTCGGAATTTATGGGAAATTCTGGGTTAATTTAGGCTGATTTTGGCAAAGTTGCCTTCTGGAAAATTGTAGATTTTTCTTTTATCTTTCCAACGGTATATAGAATGAAAATTTTGGACATCTGAGTTGAAAGTTATGCCCTTTTTATTGTTCCATCTCAGTTTTGTTCTGTCTCAGTTTTGTTCCATCTCAGTTTTGCTTCCGTCTAAAAAATGATGTCATCATCGTCTCAGTATGACGTTAGCACCGTCTCAATTTGACCGTCTTAGTTTGACCGTCTCAGTTACTATTTATCGTCACTTTCTGTTCCATTTTTTACCCTTCAAACGATGGAATTGGTCTTTGAGGTCTGCATGAAAGTTGTAGATCTTGAAGTCCTCTTTCCAACCATATAAAGAACACCTTAATCCGATATCTTTAGGGATAGTTATGGAGATTTTCCCAATCTGTATCATCTGATGACGTCATCATCATCTCAAAATGACGTCATCCATTGTCTGCTTTATTTTTCTACCCTTCAAAGGTTGGAATTGGTCTTTGAGGTGTGCATGAAAGTTGTAGATCTTGAAGTCCTCTTTCAAACAAGTTAAAAATGAAGTCTATCTGAAATCTGTAGCAAAAGTTATGGCATTTGTGCCAAGATAGGTACAATTTGATTGATGGTATAAGCATGTTCGGTTGCTTCGGGTATAACTTCCCCATCCGACCCCCAAATGAAGTGATTCTTGAAGCAATAGAATCCTAACTTCTTGTATTGTCTTTCTATTAAAATTTGTGTCTTTTGGAGTGTTTTTGGGAAAGTTGCATTAGAATAAGTGAGGGGCTGTTTGGGAGAGCTTGCTTGGTGTATGAGCACATTTTAGCTCATTAAGTATATCTTGAGTTGTAAAACCTCGATGGAGATGATTCTTGTTTCAACGCAAGTTAAAGACTTAGAGCAGTGCTTTCTTTGATGAGGTCAAGTTGAGATTTTGGTGTTTGACTGATGTGGGCACACCACCTTTGGGAATTGATGATCCTGACCCTAGGACTCCGGATGTTGGGCTCTAGAAACGGGGTCCAATAAATTTCATGCATTTAGTTCTTTGGGTTTTTCAATTTAAATTCTTTTGATTTGGGATTTTTGTCAATGTTGAAGAAAATAAAAAAAAAGGACAAGAGGAGTAAGAGGAGAGGCATTTCTGAGCAAGCCATAATCAATAAATTCAAGGTGGATCACATTTTTACGATTTAGTAATAAGCCAGTAATGTCTCTTTCAAAAAGTGCAAATAAATGAGTTTCAACTACTTTTAAATGTGCATGTATTGTTCTTTGAGTGTTTTGAAAATGTGTTGCATATTTGTGTATTATGAAAATGATTTTTTTAAGAGGTATCAAACTTAAGAAAACAAGTTTCTAAAATATGCCTTTATGGGCATTATGTTTTACAAGTCATGAAATACATGTTATGTAGGTTTGTGGTGGTCCCCTAAGTTAAGTCAAGTGCACTTTGACAAAAAGGCTTCTCCCGCCTGTCCGCTAGTGGCATGGAGCTCCTTCATGAACTACTATAGGTTCAGGACTACACAAAACTATTATGTGAAAATGCGTAGTTCGCTTTGTTTTGGATCCACCCGAACCAATTTGATGTGCCTATGTGTTCGTGATATGTTAAAAATAGTGATGCACACATGTTATGCATTCATCTGAGTTTTACAATGAAAATGATTATTACAATGATTTTGCTTATTACCGATTGTAAAATTGTTACCCACAAGCTTTAAGCTCACCCCCACTTTTCTCCCCATAAGTAGGTGATGAGCAAGAAATTGAGTAGTCAAGGGCCAAGGCATCAATCCACTTTTGAAGTGTTGTTGTATTTTAAGCTAATCTTGTAAACCAAGGCTTTAGTTGCATTTTGATCAATTTATTGTTCATGAATCTTTTTTATTTTAGGATTTCTTTTAAAACATTGATGTATTGTGGGCTTGAAATGCCCTCTAAATCCTTGTAAAAACTATGATCTTTTGTTACTAATGGTTTATGATTTTGTTTTCGCCCATGATTCTCAAGGTTGCATGAAGTGGAAAATTCGTATACTGACTTCATAGAAATATCTGGGTTGATTTAGGCTTATTTAGGCAAGGTTTTCTCTTAGAACGTTGTAGGTCTTTCTTTTATCTTTCCAACGGTATATAATATGAAATTTTTGGACATCTGAGCTGAAAGTTATGATCTTATAAATGGAGATGCTCTAGAGAGTGTAGATAGTGATTTAGAACTTTGGGGATGCGAGAAAAATCCAGTTGAAACATCTTCTTATGCCCGGTATATCGTCTTAGTTTGTTTCGTCTTAGTTTTAGTTTTGTTTCGTCTTAGTTTGCTTTGTCTTATTTTTGCTTCATCTTAGTTTTGCTTCGTCTTAGTTTGCTTCGTCTTAGTTTTGCTTCGTCTTAGTTTGCTTCCTCTTAGTTTTGCTTCGTCTTGGTTTGCTTCATCTTAGTTTTGCTTCATCTTAGTTTGCTTCCTCTTAGTTTGGCTTCGTCTTAGTTTCCTCCGTCTTAGTTTGGCTTCGTCTTAGTTTTTATGCACTATTTATTTTATATATTCTATTCCATTTTTATCCTTTTGAAGGCCGAATCTCACTTTGAGTTCTCATGAAAATTGTAGATCTAGAAGTGTTCTTTCAAACCGTCAAAAAACAAAATCAATCTGACATTTGTAGCAAAAGTTATGGCAATTGTGCCAAGTCATGAACAATATGAGTAAAGACATGAACATGTTGGATTCGTTTGATCATAACTTTTTCGTTCGACCTCCGTTTGAAACGTTTCTTAAAGCATTGGTTTCCTAACACATTTTTATACCCTTCCACTAAAAAAATGATAGTATTTAGTGTTGAATTTCAAAAGATTGATAAAAAGGAAGTGAGGGTTCATAGGAATGACCCTACAGGAGACCAGCTTATGCTTTTTTTTTGGCTCCAGATAGTTTGGCTTGGGGAACGAGGTTCAACATCTTAGGCTTCGGGAACGGGGCTCAACAGATGATGAATGTTGATTTATCATGAGTAAAAGCTTGGAATGTTGATTTCTTGCTATGATTTTTGAAAGTCACTCATCTTTGGCTATGATTACATTGTCTTGGAAAATATGGGAATTGACTAAATGTTTCGGGTCTTTGAGCTTAATTTGGATGTTTTGCTCGAGGATGGACAAAAGCTAAGTGTGGGGGAAATTGATATGTGTTTAATTGTTGATATATTTAATCATTTACACTTAGCCATTAACAATACAAAAATGCTTACGATACTCACTTTAATTCATATGTGATTTTAGGTACAATTTGGAAGCAAATAAATTAAAATGAGTCAAAAACACCGCATTTGGGACATTTTTCGAAGATCAATACTCGTTTTTCTTCATGGGGTGGACAAGGAAAATCAATACATGAAAAATGGAAGACAAAGAAGAAGAAAAATTTAAATGCACGTAGTTGAAAAAAAAAAGAAGAATTAAGTTTGGTGGCTGTGCTGCATTTCACACAGCAACACATGCATTAACGCATCATTAAAATGCGGCATTGCTGCATTAAAGCAACATATGCTGTGCTAAGGCAGCGTTAAATGCAGCGTATGCTGCGTTTAATCCACATAGTATACCTTACGTTTAACACGCAGAGGAGCAGTAGGATTTTAAAAAAGTGCAACAAATTAAATTGAAAATCAAGAAGGAACTATGCAGATGTGAGGCACAGCAGCTGGGTAAGTAAAGGTGTGAAGCTTGGTTGGTCTGCGTAACGCAGAACAATGGAGGCTATAATGAGCAGTGAAGAGTTGCATTAGAGCTTGTAAGCAGTGAAGGGATTTTCTACTAGGGAGTAAAATAGGGGCTGAAGCATTATTTGGGGAAAGACCAATGAAGAGCTAAACGTTCTGATACTGGTTCAGAGGCAGCATCGACGCCGATGACCCGGGTTAAGTATTTTTTATTATTTTTTTGTTTATTTCTCTCATTAGGAATTCATTATGTTATCCTATTTTAATTGATTTGGGTATTGTGTATGGATAATCAAAATTTTGTTATTATTTGGTTATTTATATATGAACCCATTAGGTATTGTGAATTGATGATTTTAATGCGTTCATTGAATATAGAATTTCAATATAATCCGTAATTGATATGTTGAAATTCACGTGTAGCAACTAATGATTCATAATCATTAGGGAAAACATGACCTAGGTTAAATGACGCATCGTATGTAGTTGTTGCCTTGATTAATCCGTTTTCCTAATTCGTAATGTTATTGCCTAATTAAATCTAGAGATCGTATCCTAGGTTGTTCAGTGGTTAGGTTTAATTAACTATCGTATCTTGATTAAACAAAACTTAAGGGAAAACTTGCGTTAATTGTTAACCCATGATTAATAGTTTCTAGGAGAGGTTAAAGAACAATAAATTGATAAAATTTGCTTAGTTAAGGTTTAGGCTGAGATTGAACCAAAAAATCGGGTCCTTACTGAATTCCCCACATTTATCATTTTTACATGTTTTCTTTAATTTGTTTTTATTAGTTAGTTTTATTTTTATTTTTCCTTTCAAAAATCCAAACCCCCTATTAAGTGTAAACACTGATTAATTTCATTTCATAAACTTTACACACATTCTCTGTTAGATCGACCTAGACTCGCCACTCTACAGTAGTCGTATAGTTATTTTATTTCGATTAGCGAAACAATGCGCAGTCAAATTTAGTCGCCGTTGTTGGGGAGTGCGATGTTTTAGTTTTTGTTTGAGATTTAATTGGTGTTTTGTATATATATTTGTTTGTGATCAATTTCTTTTCTGTTATTTTTGATCTTTTCATTTTTTATTTCGTGTTAAAAAATCAATATGGAAGAAAGTAATTTCTTTTATAATTCATATTCTCATTCCTATAACAATGTTTGGACTGATCTACCCAACTTTTGTTATGGATGGAATAATCATCAGAATTACTTCCATGATAGTTTGCAAGACGCACAATAATTGTCATACAGACTAGAAGATTCCTATCATGACTCCGGTACATCTATGGAAAAGTTGAGTAATATGGTACAAGAATTTCAGGAGAATACTATACAATTTCGGAGGGATGGAGGGAAATTTCTAAAAGACACATGTTATAGCACCCAAGATCCGGAGAGCCAACATAATTCACTTGCATCTTTAGAAGAAATGGTTAACATACTTGTTGCTAACACTTTCCAATTTCATCAAGAAATGAAAGAATTCCGACAAGAGACAAAAGCAAGCCAACTTGGTTCAGGTGCATCTTTAGAAGAAATGGTTAACACACTCGTTGCTAATACATTGCAATTTCATCAGGAGACAGAAGCACACCAACAGAGGATGGAAAACCTAATGGGTCAGATGGCAATAAGCCTTCATCACCTAAAATTGCAATGAGAAGAGGAACAACCGTATCAACCTGAGGTGTACCCAATTGAAGTCTGTGCGGAAAGTTTACAAACTGATGAGGAGCTTGAGAATTTTGAGGCCAACCTTCAACGAATTGTTTGCGTCAAAGAAGTAGAGAAGGAGCTCGAAGACGAAAAGGACACATCATTTAGCTCGGAGGTAAGTACTGAGTCTATGATTATTTTTGAGACTAACCCTTTATGTTTACATTACATATTGGAGGAATTAAATGATGAAGAAAAAGGTGAAGAGATGTTCGAAATATTTCCAGAATGTATGGACTCAGTCAAGATTGAGAGTCTGAGGATAAGGAAGATGCTGAATGGCGATAGGGCAGATGGAAGAAACCAGGGCAGTTCAAAGCTTGGAGCAACTCAGGATCTGATCAGACTAGGGGAACATTTTGGGTCTATAAGAGAGAATCTTTTAGTCTTTTGTTTTCTTTACTATCTTCCCTTACCTCAATATATGAGTGTCTCCGCATCATCTTCTTTTTGTTTTTACTTTTTTTTTTTTTCCTATTATGTCACTAGAAGCTACACTGAATGCAGGTTAATTACTGTTACTGAGCCATATCTTTATAATTCAGGGTTGTCGTTACAGTTAGTATCTAGTTGGGCATGATTGTTTTCTTATGCTATGCAAAATGTGTGAGCTTTTAATGACTTCAACTCTTAATATACACATTGAGTTGTGCTTGGTGGGATATGGCAAGTTTCGTGGATTCTTATGTGACTCAATTTGGGGAAGATAGCTGATTATTACTATGTGGGTTGGAGTTGGGATAATTATGAAATTGAAATGTCTCCTGATATGATGATTTACGTTGCATGACATGTAAGCGTTGAAACAGCAAGCTTGTCATGATGGACCTTGACAACTTGAGCTCTGCATGAAAGATTTCAAAAGTTTCCAAGTTCTTGATTTCTCTTTTGCAGGAATCGATCCGCCAGATTTCAAGTTGGGGCTCAATCGCAGTTACGTTTTGGAGACGAGAGTAACTAATAAAAAACCAGATCATTCTGCTGAGGCTCAACTTCTTCAATCATAAATGGCACATGCTATTGATAATATTAGGCAGATGCAGCGCTGAAATTGGAAAAAGATAAGGACAAGTTTCTTTCGGCCCAAAAAAAGAGCCTAAAATTCACCCAACAGAGGGTTGCTGTCACTCGCGTATGAACAAAAACATACTGCCAGGGAATGCCTCTCAGGACAAGGAAACAGGACTGTACTATGATCTTATCTTCTCATTAATGGTTGGTTAGGTGTATGTAGCTGTGACATTGATCATAACAAGAAGCAGTTAAAGTGTGAAGTGTATTTAGGATGTGAAGTAATGCTTAGTTCATGATTACGTTGCTAATGGGTGAAAGCTCATCTAATGATGGCAACATGTAAAAAAGGAAAGGGGGAAGCTGGTTGGGTTGGATTGGAGGTTGGCGACGCTTTATCAGGTAGGCTGGCGATTATCATATATTCAAGACAACCATAAATTTAGTGGGGTATATGAACTATTGATCATTAAATAGTCACTTGCTGATTCATGTTCTGTAGATGTCAATGTCTGATTCGTGTCTTTCAATTTATCCAAATGCTAATTGTTTGGTCATTTCATTTATCTTATGTTATTTTTGGTTTTATGTTATTACGTTACTTCCTAATTTCAGGACTCCGGTTATGAAAAGACTCTTTCCCTGGGTAGAATTTGTCTGAAAGCTACCAAAACAAATGAAAAGTCGAAACAGAGAACAGAAATGGATGTGATCCTAAGCGTCTTCGGTCGATTTTTTGGGCTCTCGTAGGCGACAAGATCCACCAGTCAAATCGCAGCATCTCCTCCCCTCTGTTGTCCCAATTCAATTATCTTATTCTTTGTTTTTTTTTTTTAAAGAATTTTAATTATAGTTACAATTATTTCAAAGCATTAAATCCACCGTCATATTACAATATAACCCTAAAAAAAATTCCTAAGTTAGGTAAAATAACTGTCTCTAAGATAAATAACAAAAAGATATAGCTATAAGTGTTCCTTATTTGGAGAAAGTCTCCGGTATTTGAGATTTTACTTTCCATTCTTTGTAGTTTTAAACTGCACACAAAAATCTCCTGAAAAGTTCAGGACTTAGGTTGCAGCTAATAGGGAATCACAATCCTCTGCTTATTCTATATCATGAGAGATGATATCACCTATACCCTTACTAGGCAAACAATCCTCCCTGGACTTTACTATTGCTCTTTGTTGTGCATATTTCAGCGTAGCTTTAGAGATCTTATAAAAAAACATTTCCAGTTTGC
Source organism: Erythroxylum bequaertii (assembly GCA_024520955.1). NCBI lineage: Eukaryota > Viridiplantae > Streptophyta > Magnoliopsida > Malpighiales > Erythroxylaceae > Erythroxylum > Erythroxylum bequaertii. The sequence goes on from JANIJF010000008.1 coordinate 6,023,113, forward strand.
CCAACAGTTGCTAATAGCGTTAGTATGTTGGTTCAGTTTTTTGCAATTCTTGAGAAACAGAAAAAGTTTACCTTAGTTCCGGATTAGCCAAATCCTCAATAACATAAGGAGGTTGCTCATTAGGCTGCTCCATTATATTCTTCTACTGCATTTCCTTACTACCATCATTTTATTCTTTACCAACTAAGCAGATGTTAGCCCAATTTTCCAATTACTCCTCTACGTTGAAGAAATAAGCTTAGTCAATTATAGTATTTTTCAATTGACCTTCACAAGTTGTGATTGAATTTTCATAAATTTATAAGATATTTAAATATTATAAAGTATAAATCATAGTCCATTAAAAGATTCTAATAATTAATTAACTAATTGCGGCGGTTAATTTCTTGTTATAAAAAATTATAATGCTTTGCATTTATTCATTAAGGGTCGTATTTAGAATTTAAATCTTTTGTTTAATATTACTCTGTCCAACTTTATCTAATTTGCAGTGCAGCGTAGATTTGAGCATTTGTGTCGTACTTGTCCCAAACGTTAGTAGCAGAAGATCGTCTGTGGCATTAATCATGTCCCATCCTGTGGCATTTTCCTTCAGGCACAAACTTTGCAACAGGTAAATGAGATAGAGTAAAATTTATGGCTAAAGAAGGACGACACAGGATGACGCCGGTCGATGGTACAAAAGGTCTCATGCCAACGTTACTACCTTGACATAAGAGAAGTTTATTTTCGAGCCGAATTTCAAATGTTACGAGTCACGACATTTGAATCATGAACCCTCAACCTACCATCGGCACTTCTCCTACCACCCGTCGATCCAAACCTAAGTGGACTGATTCTAGATTTACGTCTTTAGGTCTGTTCATGAGTCGCGAAAAGGTCAAGTGCATTAATTAATACTGAGATCTCTAATATGAAAACAATCTGAGACGCAATTTGTACTGTTTGGTTTGCATGGATTGTTGGGTTGGTGGGTTTCATATGCCAATGGGACATAATTACTATCTCGAGCTTCAAAATATGCTGTCTTTTCCTTCAACTTCTTCGTCAACCTCTACTCCTCTCTCTCACTCTTTCATTGCGCCCTTTCTCTCTCATATTTCTATTGAAATCTTCTCCATTTATATACGCTTTAAATGGCCTATACGCATGCAAATTTGAACCGACCATAAGCTTACGAACCCAATGATGAAACAGCTCCTCTCCTTTCTACAATTAGAGGCACCAAAAGATGAGAACTGAGAGTGATGAGGATGCTTAACATGTTTACTGTCATCTCTTTCATTTTCCTCGTTCCTTGTCCTGACAGCTAGCAGATGTTAAAGGACCGAATTTAATGTTGCGTGGGTACGAAGGTTGCATGAATCTGCACGTTGTGTAAGAAGTACCCATGTTTCTTATTTCTCTCAAATATCAGTATCAAGTACCAGATTAACGGTTGGCTTTCACTTTGTCCCCTGTACTACTCTTTGTGCAGAAAGAGCACAATAATCTCAAGCAATTTACAGATATTATGTATTAAATGAACAAGGGAGACTGCTTATTGAAAGATATCGAATAGTGGGTAAATTTTGAATGCATTTATTCCATTATCATGTGTTCAAAGTGGACCAAATAATAGATTTTCGATCTCATTAGTCTGACCAAATCATTTTAATGCTAGTTTTGGCCAGGTCCTTTGCTGATAATTATGATATGAATGTGATAATAAGAGGTTTCCTACCAAATGGTGCTATACTACATGGCTTCTTTTAAGCTTCAGGATAACAAATGACAAGTTACAGAAGACAACAAAGTTATGAGAGTTTCAGCTGTAACTAAAAAAGAATAATAGTAATAATGTTATCGAAAACCCTATATTTTTGACTAACATACAGTTCAAATTACTTGCACAAAGTAGCAGAAAAGCAGCGTCATTTCAATATTTTCACACTCAAAAAAGGGTCTCTTATCACAAGAAAAACACGGAGTGAGAGACCCACAACTAGTCAAACAAACCCAACAAAAAAGATCATGTTAAAACACTAGTAAAAGGCAGTTGATGTGAGTAAATACTCCACAACTAGTTTGTTACTAAGCCTTGGAGTTTGAAGCCATCATGTGCGGTCCTTTAGACCAAAGAAGGGTTTACATTAACATCAGGTTGTTATTAACTCAGATTTTGAAGTGAAAAGATATCAATTCTATGGTATAGAACCATAAACTGACCCTTATCTTCATCATGTCGAAAAAAAGAAGAGAATTGACTAGTTTTGCTTCAGCAACACCCTTAAGTTAACCACCAGATCCCAGATTTGTTGTAGTGTAGTTAGTGTAGTGTAGTGCTAGTGGTGCATATCTTTTCTTTTTGTTTTTTTATAATATGACGGGGGTTAAAAGCTTTTTTATTGGGTGAAAGGAACAGAGCGTGGAAGACGTGAAATGATGTGAAAAAGGCTACTTAGCACTATACAATAATAAGTGTGCCATACAAGCAAAGGTCGTGAGAGAGAGAAGTCACGGTCACGATCACAGTTACAGTACCACAAAGTGGCTGATATGGGGTGGGCCCAAGCCTCCACTCCACTTCAACGACACCTACCTCTTTCAAAGCAACGCCACGTATTGATTACGGAACAAGTTTTTTTTTTTAATTTTATCGGCCCGGACAAGAAGGGCCCACATGATTGGACCCTAAATGGGCCCCAACGAGGGGTTAAGGAAGCACTCCCCATTATTCCTTCCCTATGACAAAAGCAATGGCTCAAAGTAAAAGGAGATGGGAACCTCCCACCCAACAAAAATTCAATTATTAAATATAAATAAAATAAAAGCAAAGAGCAACAAATCAAATCAAAAAATAGTAAAGGGAAGAGAGGGACAAAGTGGAAGAATGTTAACCCCATCACCTAAAGTTAAAGAAAAGAAAAATATACCCATTTGACTTTGTCATAGCTCATCATATACATTTGATTGTACTATATATATACAAACACGTTACATATATGAAGACATCTTAAATCTTTCAAACCAAGTGGGTTGTTGAAGTTTTAGACTTGACAAAGATGGTTTTCCCCCTCTTCAAATTAACTTACTACAGCTGTCCAATCCAAAACCCCATTTTCATGATTTAGATTATATAAATATCACCCATGTAATGTAATTTGTAATCTTCAATCAAACGAATAGAGACTGAGACCTGAGTGGGATTGACTTGGAAAAGAATTGATACGAAGGAAACTTAGCACTAAAGAAGTGTAACTTTGAAGTGTGGGGTGCGAGGGCGACAATTAGTGGAAAGATCAATAATGCGTCACTGTACCTAAAACGTCAAATAAGTACAAAGCTAGCTCTGTATCACCAAAGATAAGACACACCGCATCATGCGCGTACACATCAAGAATATACTCACTATCTTCTTCTTTTCATGAATCACGCTGAAGAGAGAGGGAGAGGGAGGACTATGTCTGAACTTGGCAGCACACAATAATACCGACAATACCAATATGTGGAGCATGAGGATGAGGGTGGCTTAGCTTTTGAAGGATGAGAGTCAATTTGGGTTTACTTTTTGTTTTCTGCTATACGTTTTCCGCATGTCGTTAACTCACTGGCATGCTTGTTATCAATCAAAGTTGTTACCAAAGTCTTTGGTGGGGAGATTGGAAAAGAAAAAAAGAATCTCTTCTTTTGAACATCGAGTTTGGATCAATCCGTGTTTCTATTGTCATAGCTGACTAAGAATTTAATTATAAATCAATATTAACAGGATACAGTTATCGTTAACAATAGCGAGATGACGCTTTTAAACAATAATAACATGAAGAAATTAATTGCTTCATAAAAATTAAATTTATGATAACTTAATAATTTAGCGTTATTTCATTATAAAATTTTAAAATAAAGTAAAAGAACATTTACTGACGAAATATGTGTTTGGATATTTTTGATTTAACGTTACTTTTTAATGTAATTTATGTTGACTCAAAAAAGGCTATTATTGACACTCCCCTTTGTTCCTGTAGACAGACAGATAGTCATTCATAGAGCTATCCAGCAAACTCCAGAGCTCTCCAAACGAACATTTGATTAGAAACTTAAAATACTAACAATGATTGTATCAAAAAGATGAATTTGAACCTGGTGCAATAATAACGAATATTTATTATAAACAAAGCAGCTTTGTCTTTTGTATTGCTTGTGATGCAATGCAGCCACTGGGTGCTGCCTGCCTGCCTGCCTTTATTTATTCACAAGATAAGGCTCTGCTTCTGTCTAAGAAATAGAAACCCATATCATTATCAAGTCAAGTTGATTCATTCTTTTCTCCATCCCCATTTACAAAATAATTAATTTGTAAATATTACCAACTCATAAAATCAATTTATTATTTGATATATGTCAAAAAGTTGTCCACTTGAAAGTAAAATGAGAAATATAAAATAGCCGACCAGAAAGGGGGTACAAAATGAACAAATGTAACTTTCAGTCTGATATATATTTGGCCTTTTTATAATTGTTGGTCCGGAATTAAGAAACCAACCTCTCTTCCTTCAAAATAGACGGTCCCTCTCGGTCTCTGCTCCCTTACTTTCTTCTCCCTTTTCACTTCAACAATTCTCCTCCTTCCATTGCAAGAACCTCGAGATTGCCACTCATTGAATACTTCTTCATTA
>JANIJF010000008.1:6083776-6096113 GCA_024520955.1 Erythroxylum bequaertii
GCTTGGTTGTGTACACGTATAATTACTGGCAGAATGTATCAAAGAAATGAAGGTTACGTGCGAATGGTAGTGTAGTAAAATATAGAAAGAGTAATTCGTTATTCAGTGTCATGGTTCTTGGATATTGTGGCAGTAGCATTGTATTGTTGCGTCAATGCAGTGTAGCCTTTACTTCTGGAATTGGTCACAAAACGTTTCTGAATCTTACAGATGCTATGTTCGAGAATTGGGATTGAAGCTAGAGTAGGAGTAGGATTACTTTAGTGATTGTAGTAATTCAGTGCTTCAAATAAGGCTGTTAGTACTAATGATAGGTAGTTGATGTATGTGTCCATTGGTTACATGCTCTCTGGTTTATTATCCAACTAGCTGTTTCTTTTGGTAGGTGGAGTCCATATTGGACAAAGAAAATTTCACTTTGGAGGAGCTCCTGGATGAGGAAGAAATAATTCAAGAATGCAAAGCGTTAAACGGTCGTCTCATTAATTTGTAAGTTCTTTTTTTGCTATATCCCAACTTGGTCTTCTTGTTTTTTTTTTTTTCCAGAATTTTATTCTCAAGTACCCATTGTCTCGTTATGCGAACTCACTTTCTGTGTACTTCGGAGGTAATATGTTGTAAATTTGTTCTGGTGGGTGCTGATCATAAATTACTATTTGCAGTCTACGGGATAGATCCCAAGTGGAGCAGTTACTCCGGTATGTAATCGAAGAACCACAGGAGGATGCTGACAGCAAACGAGCATTCAAGTATGTGTTGCAGGCAGAAAAATGGGAAAAAGAAACAATTATTCTCTTTTTTATTGTGTCATAGTGGTCCCCGTGTGAAAATTTTGGTTTTTGGTCTAAGTATCTACTTCCATTTTTCAGGTTCCCCTTTATTTCGTGTGAGATTTTCACATGCGAAATTGATGTAATTCTGCGAACATTGGTAGAGGAAGAGGAGGTTGATTTTTCATCAGTTGTGTTATAGAAATTTTAGGTCATGAGGGATTGTACTTACTTTCTGTTGTTGCTTCCCTTTTTGTTGCAGTTGATGGACTTACTTTTCTCATTCTTGGAGCCAAATCGGCCTCACAGTGCGTTACTGGCTGGCTATTTCAGCAAGGTTTTAATTGCTCTGAATTTGGTTTATGTTATATTTCTCAAATATTCTTGTTGTAATTCTCTCTTTCCTGATTAATCCTAGGTTGTTATTTGTCTCATGTTACGCAAGACAGTGCCACTTATGAACTATGTTCAAGTAAGTTAATGTCTCTTCTTATGCATTTTAACTATTGCAAGTTTTATTCTTCTTTGTTTTTCTTTTTCTAATTGCATTTTTTAGTCATTTAGTACTGTTCACCTTGTCCCACAACATGGCATCTATGCGGTGTTGATAATGTGCTTGCCTTATTATCAATTCCATATGTTGAAGTAATGCTAAAATGTATTCCTTTTATTTTTTGATATGCTTTATGGTACTGTTTGATAGGTGCTATCCTGGCTACGCCAGTAATAACTTTGACTTTATACTTGTTATCTTTGTAGGCCCATCAGGATGTTTTCCGGCATGTTGTTGATTTAATTGGAATAACATCCATCATGGAGGTAATTGCAACACTTAATGCTGTGGCCCCTTGTGTGAGTTTGTGCGCTTGATATGTATGGTGGTTTATATATTGAGTAACTTGTGCAGGTTTTGGTTCGGCTGGTAGGTGCTGATGACCATGTGTATCCTAATTTTATTGACGTGATGCAATGGTTAGCTGACAGCAATTTGCTAGAAATGATGGTGGACAAATTGAACCCTTCTGTGAGTGAATCTTCATTCTTTCCATGCCATTTTGTATTTCAATTATTCTCTTTTTCTCTCTCCTCAAAACAAATAATTAACTGAGGTTGCTAGTTCGTTGATGTAGGAGTAATTTTATGACCTGTGGTTATGGGACCTTAGATTCCTTAGTTTACTCTCTCCTATTTGCATGCAATACTTATTTCTTTATATAACTATATCAACAGTTGTATATATTTCTATTCTGCTTTGGTTAGAGGTTAGTATCTGCTTGTCTTGTGATGTTCAACGTTGCATGCCCTAAAATTTTGAGTTTAACCGTAAGTGGGAATTAAAACATTATTTTGTATGTATCAGCAAGGTTGGTTACGACAATAACTTCATGAAATATTGCAGTTTTTGAAACTGGCTTTGAGCTGCTATATTTTCAAGCGGTTTGGAATATTTTCATGATGGCACTCTTTGAGAGGCTTTCATAAGCTAGATCATTCTAATGGATTTCACTACCTTGTCTATGCTTAATGTATGTGTATACACAATCATAAGTGAAAATCTATGGTTAATAAATCTATCTTTATGTTATTTTTTTGCACAACATCCAACAGTGGGGCACAAGCCTAATGTCATTGTGAGAAAATTAGGAAAAACAAAGTTGCAACTGAGAAAGATTATCACGCTACTTGTGACTGGAAATGCTTATGATAACTTATATGCAACATTGGAACGGGCCTGGCCTGGTCCGGTCCCACCCTCCCATAAGGTGGCTGAACCCGGCTTGAAGCCCGGTCGGGCTTGAGTTGTGCGGCCGAGCTCACTCAGATTGCCCCAAAATGATGTTTTGGAGAGGGGAGTCTGAGCTGTTCCAAAGACCGGTCAATTCAGGCTGAAATTGCGAAGCCTGAAGCCTAATGCAACATAATTTTTTGGGATAGGATGGTTATGCTCTACAGTAGAACTACTTAAATGTGCAATGATCTGTGTATTTTTTCCATGATGAGCAGAATCCTCCTGAAGTACATGCTAATGCGGCAGAAACACTTTGTGCAATTACTAGAAATGCTCCATCTGCCTTGGCTAATAAACTTTCTAGTCCAAGGTTTGTGATTTTTCTTTTTGGATTGTGTTCATATTTAAAATTATCCTTTTTATCCTTTCACCTTGCTGCTTGTTGAGCGCTTTAAGATTTAATTATGCAGCTTTGTTGCAAGAATCTTCAGTCATGCATTAGAAGATTCACAATCTAAATCTGGCCTTGTCCACTCTCTCTCTGTTTGTATATCATTGCTGGATCCAAAGAGATCAGCAATGACTTCCTCCTTGATGCATTCTTTTCGAAGTCAACATATTTACGAGGCTCCGATCCCTGTGAATCCAGAGACAGTCAATGCGATGTTGCCTAAACTTGGTGAGTTTATTGCTTGTTGGCACAAATAAGGAAGTTTTTAGTTGAGGATGCAGTTTTTTCCTTTTCATGAACCTGGAGAGGGTGGGCGTGATGTTGGTACTTCTTGTGTTAAACCCATCCATTTTCTCCAATGTCTCTGATACTCACTTTGAAACAAGTGACATACTTGCAATCATTTAAATTTCAAATCTTCATAATAATGTTAAATTATGAATTGAATGGGACTTTACAACTTCCTTTTTTATTCAATGTACATTCCTTATATTTGTTACAGTCAACAATTAAGCTTACCAATGTCATTTCACAGGTGATTTGGTTATGCTCTTGACTGTGGTCTCTGATGAAAAGGTTTTGCCTACAACATATGGGGAGTTGAAGCCTCCACTTGGAAAGCATCGCCTTAAGGTTTTGTTCCTTCTTTTTTGCAAGTTTGATATGAAAGAAATTTTAATTTCACTTTTTGAAACTCCAGAGAGTTGGGTTAGCCAACTTTGTACCCAAGTTTTTAAAAGTCAGCATCATTATCTGGTAGAATGTTTTGGTAATCTATAAATTTGTCTAGTATTTAAGTTTTGGGGCGTTTAGTCTGTATTTTAGGTCCTAATCGATTCTATATTATTTCTAGATTGTTGAGTTCATTGCGGTGCTAATGAGAACTGGGAGTGAAGCTACTGAAAAGGAATTGGTCAGCTCTGGAACCATCAAAAGAGTCATTGATCTCTTCTTTGAGTAAGTTTATGACCTATATCTTTATTGCCAATATATGACTGCTATGGATTCACATGACTGTATGCGTAGCATTGAGTTCTCTTTATCAGAGAGAAGCTTGTTTTATGATTCTTTGGCAAATTATCTATAATTTTATTGTTTTAAATTGATTCAGGTATCCATACAACAATGCGCTGCATCATCATGTTGAAAGTATAATACTGTCATGTTTGGAAGCCAGAAGTGATGCAATGGTTGATTATCTTTTTCAAGATTGTGATTTGATAGGAAAATTTCTGCAAACAGAAAAACATCCTGTCATTTCTGCTGATGCTAATCAGGTAAATAGATCTTAATATGTTAGGGATTGTGTAGTATATGTGTTATCTATTCAACTGATCTTGAAGAGGCACTAATTTTGCCAAAATATTTACGGTGATTTTTTTCTTATTTGATCATTGACTATGCATACTTACATACAGCCAACTTTACCTGCCCCTGGAAAACGGGCGCCACGAGCAGGAAGCATTGGACACATTACTCGTATTTCTAATAAGCTTGTTCAGTTGGCTAACAGCAACATCCGCATTCAGAAGTATCTACAGGTAGATAGTCAGTTTTATCTCTTCCATGATCTAGCTGTCCTTTGAGTTGCATAGTATCTTATCTACATCGTATTATGTGCAACAAGAATGATTTTTATATGTTGCTGTCATTTTATTGAATTTTGTTTTATTTGATATTCTTGCTAAAGGAATTGATTTGTTGTTCTAACATCCAGGAAAATGATGAATGGAAGGACTGGCAAGCTAGTGTTTTGCAAGAGCGTAATGTGATTGAAAATGTCTATCGATGGGCTTGCGGGTATGATATTTTGTGTATCTGTTAACAAGTGCATCAATTACAAAGTTTGGTTAATGTTTGATCTCTGATTTGCCTCTTATATGTCCGGACTTGTTGCTGTTATCATGCAAATGGCATGATTGATCGTCAAGATTTTGTTATGTCACTTTTCAAAATGGGATATAGTGATGAATTTGTCAACTTGAGGGTGAAATAATGTCTCATCACTGACTGCCAATTTTCTGTCCTTGTATTTGCTTAGTATTTTTCCTTGCTTCTTTGTAATTCTACTGCTTGACCAAGATTTACAATGATTTGTGTTTGTGTTGACATTGTAAAAAATAGAACATTTCCACATGTTGATGCCATCATAACATTATGAAATGTGTCATTATCTTGTGCTTGTAATATTAATCTTTCTATACATCTGTCTTGCACAGCCGCCCAACAGCCTTGCAGGATAGGACAAGGGATAGCGATGATGATGACCTGCACGACAGAGATTATGATGTAGCAGCTCTAGCAAACGACTTAAGCCAAGCTTTTCGATACAAAATATACGAGAACGAAGAAGCTGAAGAGGTATATAATGGCTTCACATCAATTTGTTGGATTCTTTGCAATGTGTTACTTGGTCATAACTCTGTCCTGTTTGCAGGATCATGGAGGCCTTGATCGAGATGAGGAGGTAATAATTTAGTGTGTTTTTTTCCTCCTGATATTAGTATTATTCAACTTCAAATGAAGGCCTTGTCTCAAGCAAGATTCACATGATTAAGCTTTTGTTCTAGAAGATACTGTGATGGGTATTGGTGGGCTGTATTGAGACTAGAAGTTCTGCATGATCTTTCTGATTGTGTTTTGCATTTGGTGTTCAGGATGTCTACTTTGATGATGAGTCCGCTGAAGTAGTTATATCATCTCTGAGGCTTGGAGATGACGAGGGAAGGTGAGCTATACCTTTAGTAGAGTCCTGTTGGAAATTTTAAGTTCTGTGACTGCACTAGGAATATTTTAATTTACAACCAATCTTATTGTAGACTTGTAGTCATTTGTATTTAAAGACACCTTATGCTTATTTTTGATGACCGTTCAAAACTTTTGTGCCTTTGGTCTGAACCATTTGTTAAGGTAATCATATACGAGAACAAATTTATGTGATGTTTTTCTTAAATGCAGCAGTTTGTTCACAAATTCGAATTGGTTTGCATACCAAGATGACAGAATTGGTAACGCACCTGTCAGCACATCACCTGCAGAAATGATGGATGAGATAAATTTGAATGGAAATTCTAATGGTGGTAACAGCAGTAGTGATGATGAGGTGGTGGTTGGAGAGGATGATGAGTTGGCAGAGAGCAAACAATCTGTGAATGACCCATCCACTTCCAAAACAAATGGACTTGATGGATTTCCTGGAATAGCTCCCATTCCACAAAATAATGCAGGAAGTGTTCCATATGATATGGGGTTTTTCAGATTCGAGACAGCAGAAAATGAAGATTTATTTGGAGACAGGCCTTTACCTGAATGGGTTGGATGGGGAGAAACATCAGATTTGCAAATGGGCGGATCTAGTCTCAATCCATTTGAAACTCCAGATAACATTGATAGTAATCTTTCTAGTCAAGCAGAAGCAGTGACTCCTGAGTTTAATTCACCGTCAACTGGAGATTCTATTTCTACCCTACCAAATGGCTCGTCGCCCTCGAAGGATTCAAGTGATGGATCAACTAGCAGTGGTTCAAGTCAGAAGTCTGGAACTGTACCGTCATTGTTTGAAGAGGATGTTGAGTTTGTAGGCGTGGAGCTAGAAGGTACTGAGAAGGCAATGGAGCAGGCGCTTAAAGAGGGGATTGTTGGTGAAGCAGGGCCTTTGAAGAGAAATATTATGCCGAAGTTGCCAGAAAAGGAGAACTCTGATGATGGTGGGACTGGTATGAAAGAGTTCAATGATGCAAACTATTGGAGGGTTGATCAAGAGGTTGCCGTTCTGGAGTGACGTGGGGATGGGTCCAAACTGGGTTTGTGAGAACCTCAAATTTGATTCGGACAGCCAGAGAGGGTCATTTTTGATTTGCAAGTCCTTATGCAGCAGCAGCAGCAGCAGCAGATGTATGTATAGTAAAAATTTCATTTCTAAATGGGGATTGGACTGTAGGTTTGTGCCATGGTTTTTATATTTCGTTATTTGTTATTCTCACTTCTGTTTAATATTCAAGGTTTTGTTTCTCCTTTCCTTTCCTTTCCTGTCATAGTTTGTGCACTTGTGTACGTAGCAGTAATGTTGGTTTTGTTAATGTAGGACTAATCCCTCTACTTTCAGTAGCGGAAATGATTCTCCTACATCCTGAGGAGAGGTTTGAGTAGTATTATTCACTCCCTTCTGCCATCACCCTCCCTTTACACCTTTCATGATCTTCTACGTACCTGATAAAATGACGAGATAAATGAACTGCATTTGAAATTAGAACGGAATATGCACCATTTCGTATCATGCTACTTCACGATTGCCTCCAAAGGAGTTAGAAGGGTTACTAAAGGATGGTTGGAGATTTGTTATTTTGATTTCCGTTGGCAAGTAATTGGATACAATCTGGCCCGGAAGAAATTAAGAGACTAGGCTGGAATTTGTTAGTCTATGTACGTTCGTGAACGTTTTGTTCCCTTTTTATCCCACAGTTCAATTATATCCTTATTTTCCAAATTTGAAGGGAAAGATTTCAGTAGTTGGTATTTGCAAAATTTAGAGCTATCTCGTGGAAGATGTACTTCCTGATCATCGAATCAAGAAGGTGGCTCCACACTTTCAACGGAGGGTGGTACAATGGCACTCAGGATATGTTAATAGGAGAACAAGCTTATTATGACTGAGATGACTGCGTAAGGAGCACGAAGGCTCGATTCTATTATCTGACCTATGAGGATCCACTTTCAGAGTTAATAAACTTGAAACAGTAAGATAATTTGCATGATTATATTGATGCTTTTGATGATCTTTACCTTACGACCGATATTACCGAAAGCAATGCACATAACTTATTCTTGTCTAGATTATTGAATGAGATACAGACGGCTATGTGGATGTTTAGGCCTAAGATTTGGTTGAGGCCTATTCCTTGGCTCGATTGCGGCAATTATAGGTGACCGCCCTGCTACAAAAGCCTAAACCTATTACCACAGCGCCTCATACGAGCCTTTTAATTAAACTAAAACTCAAAAGTTTAGTTATGCATTATAGGAGATAAGGGCTGAAAGTTAGAGTGGCGAATGGCCAAAAGATTTGCTGCAATGCAATATGTGGAGGATTTCAGTGGAAGATGCAGGGGCAAGATTTTAAGGTAGATGTGTATGTCCTTCCCCTGGACAACTATTATTCGATTATAGGAACACAGTGGTGTATGTCCTCCCGCTGGACAACTTTCAGAATTTGCGCATGACCTGCAGACCTTTTAGTCAGGAATACTTACTGCAAGGGTACGAGGGAGTGGGTATGGAGATGGTTAATTCGACCCAACTTCATAAATTGTTGACTAAACCACATGTAGCATTAACCAGGATTATTATATTACTTGAGTTGCTTGTTGTGTAAGGGCTCCTTGATAAGACCAATGAATTTGTGTAGGTGGAACTGGAGCTATTGCTGGAAGAATTCTAGTCAGTTTTTGATGAGTTAGTTTCCTACCTACTCCTTGAGCCTTTGATCATCGAATAGAATTGGAGGGAATGCAACCCATCAACTGTTGACTTTATAGGTATGCAAGCCTTCAGAAGATGCGATTGAAAAGATGGTGAAGGACATGCTGGATGTAAGGGTAACGAGGAGGTCACAGCCTTATGCAAGCCATGTGGTGCTAGTACAGAAAAAGCACAATTTATGGAGGACGTGTGTGGGTTACAGGGCACTTAACTGGGCCACTGTCAAAGATAAATTTCCTATACCTATAGTGGAAGAGCCTGCTGACAAGTTAGGAGGTTCTACTGTGTTTTTCAAATTCAATTTGAGGTTAGGATATTGACAAAATACAAATGCATGAGCCAGATGTGGAGAAGACTGCGTTTCGAATACATAAAGTGTTGAAAAATATAATAATCAACAAAAGATAAAGCTTTGCTGGACAAAAGAAAGACTTTACTGTTAGCTTAACTCAACAAATCAGAATAATAGGCTTAATTACATAGACAAACACTTGAACTAAAAATTCCTAAAAACATGCAACGAAGCAAACTAACGTGGAATGAACAGCCAGTAATCCAAATACATCTTAACAGAAAAACTCAATAACAAACATATGCTTAAATAACAAACCTATCCACTGATAGTGGTTTGAAACACTTTCATCTTTGGCATCTCGAATTCTCTTTCGAGATTCAAAATTTACATCAAACTTTGTTTGATTGTTGCCTTCAAACTCTTCCTTAAGTTTCTCCCATGCTTCTTTAGGTGATTCACGAGCTATCATGCTTGTAAAAATTTCCTTTGACACAATCGAATGTGTGAGAGTGCTTTTGATTTTCTTGCCAGTTCTTCATCATACTTTTCGTTTGATTTAAATTGGGGCTTTTTGGAAGTCGTCTAGGATAAAAATCACCCTTAACAACTCCCACAAACTCAAGACTTTTAAATAGGATTTCATTTTAAGGCCCCATGAGTAATAACAGGGATAAAAAGAGAAAAATTATTTAATGTCATTACACAAAGGTTGATCACTCACAAAAAAATTTACTCTATCCTCATAAGCCCATAAAACCCTTAGAGCTTTGATACCACATTTGTTGAAAAATAAATGATTAACAAGAGACAAAGATTTGCTGGACAGAAGAAAAGACTTTACCACTAAATTTAATTAACAAAAATCATAACACTAGGCCTAAATAAATAGGCAAACACTTGAACTAAAAATTCCTAAAAATAAGCAATTAAGCAAACTAATATGGAATGAACAACCACTTACCTAAATACAACTTAACTGAAAAATTTCATAATAAATGCATGCTCAAATAACAAAATACCACTACCCATTACTTCTAAAAATTAGGAAACAACTAATTAGTGGTTTGAAGCACTTTAATCAACATGAGGGCATAACAAATTTCTTGTGATGACTTTTAGCCTCACAAATTTCCCATCAACCTTTCAACATCTCATGAATTGCATTTTCCAACCCTACCTGAGGAAGTTTGTCTTTTTTTTTTTAATAATATCTTCATCTATAGTCAAACCAGAGAAGATCCGTTGAGGCATTTGAGAGCAGTTTTAGAAAAATTGAGAGAGCATCAATTGTTTACCAAAAAGAAGAAATGTTTCTTTGGTTGCTCCAACGTGGAATACCTAAGTCATGTCATCTTAAGAGAGGGCATTAAGACATATCAAACTAAGGTAGAAGCTATGCAGAACTGGCTTATTCTTAGAAATCTGACCCAATTGAGATTCCTTGGCTTGACATGATATTAGCAATGCTTTGTAGCCAATTATGAAAAGATGTCAACCCCTCTAACTAATTTACTAAAAAAGATTCCTTTGGATGGAATGACAAGACACATGAAGCATTTGATTGGCTCAATAGGGCAATGGTGATAGAACTAGTCTTAGCTTACAAGACTTCTCAAATGAGTTCTTGATTTAAACTGATGTGAGTGGAGATGGTTGTAGGTATGTCTTTAGAAAAATTGCAGAATATAGAAGTTTCTGACGTAAACAAAATACTCAAGAGGGAACTGAATTTTGAATGATAGTTTGCATTCAATGAGAGCTGTAATATATACAGTTGAAAATGAACAAAAAATTCAAAAATCACTCTTAAAAATAATGAAGAAAATCTAATTATGGAAATCAATAAAATCTCTAAAATCAAGCTAGTACTTCTAGTCAAATGACAACTAGTCATTGACCTATTATTCAGCAACAAAAAGATGCATATCTAACACTTCTCCTTGCTTCTTTTGCTGTAGATACCCAGCCTTGATCTCAGTTCTTCAAATCTAGCTTTAGATAAACACTTTGTCATGATGTCTGCAAGCTAATCATCAGTACCACAATGTATTAGAGCAATTTCCTCATTCTTTTGCACTTCTCTAATAAAGTATTATTTAATTTTGAAGTGCTTTGTCCTGCCATGAAATACTAGATTGTTAGAAATAGCAATTACAGCCTGATTATTTACAAAAATTTCTGTTGGCTCCCTTTGATCATGCTTCAAATTAGTCAATAACTTCCTTAGCCATAATACTTGATTTACATTAGCAGCTGCTGCAATATATTCTGCTTCTACTGTTGATTGAGCCACAACATCTTGTTTCTTCGAGCTCCATGAGAAAAATCCTGAGGTACTCCTCATACCATCACAAGATCCTGCCCAATCACTATCAGCATATCCAAGTAGTTTTAACTCCTTAGATTTTACAAAAAACACTCCAAATTCAGTAGTGCCTTTGATGTATCTAAGCACTCTTTTTGCGACCTTTAAATGTAAGTTGCTAGCACAGTGCATAAATTTGGACAACAAACTAACATAATACAAAATATCAGGTCTTATTGCTATTAAATACATTAAACAACCTATAAGACTCCTATAAAAGCCTTCATCAATCTTCTTAGCACCATCTTCTTTACTTAGCTTCTCATTGTGCATTAATGGACTGCATACATGCTTGCAACTTTCCATATTAAATTTCTTTAAAACTTCCTTCATATACTTTTGCTGTCCAATGAAAATCCCTTGCTGTGATTGTTGAATTTCCATGCCCAAAAAGTATGACATTTCTCCCTAATATGTCATCTCAAAGACCTTCATCATTTGATCTTTGAATTGCTGCACTAATCTTGGATTGCTTCCTGTAACAAGTAAATCATCAACATACAAAGATACCATAATCAGACCATCATTAGTAACTTTCACATAAAGAGTTAATTTACTCAAGCTCTTCTCAAATCCAAATTGGAGTAAGTGATCATTAATCCTACTATACCAAGCTCCGGGAGCTTGTTTTAAGCCATATAAGACCTTCTTAAGCAGATAAACCTTGTCTTCTTCTCCCTTCTTAACAAAACCTTCAGGTTGCTCAACAAAAATCTGCTCCTCTAGGTGGCCATTGAGAAAAGCAGACTTGACATCTAATTCAAAAACTCTCCATTCTTTCTGAGCTGCTAGAGTTAGAATCATTCTGATTGTATCAAGCTGAGCTACAGGTGCAAACGTCTCCAAGAAATCCACCCCAAATTGTTGTGCATATCTTTTTACCATAAGCCTAGCTTTGAATTTCTTGACAGATCCATCAGCATTCAACTTGGTTTTGAATTCCTATTTCACTTTAATAGGCCTTTTATGAGTTGACCTATCCACCAAAGTCCATGTTTCATTTTTCTCTGTCATCTTTACTTCTTCCTCCATTGCTGCAACCCATTTTGAGTTTTGTAAACGATCTAGAAGGGGAGTTGAATAGATCTTTAATCTTTTTCGATAAGCTCTACCAAAAATCGCGGAATTAATACACACAAAACAATTTAATCAAATTAAATAAAAAGTATAGAGAAGAAAGGCAAACGCTGTTTTTATAGAGGTTCGGTGCTAAGACCTACGTCCTCTACCTAAGCTCCCACTTAGGATT
>JANIJF010000008.1:6190147-6203584 GCA_024520955.1 Erythroxylum bequaertii
GCAATTATCTGCATGTTATTTTCATCTTTGTTAACGTCCTCATGAAGTTCCCTAATTGTAACTATTGTATGTTTGGTGGGGTCCAGTTTACTAGGTTGATCAATAATTTCAAGGGGTTGCGTATCCTCCGGGTTTAGTTTTTGAACAACTAGTGGCTTGGAAAGTTGTTCCTTTTTAGAATTTGATTGGGCCTTATAAGTGTTCTTGGCTGGCAATTGGTTATTGTTTTTTGAGCCAACACTTTTACTATTCCCTTTTTGATAGCTGGCTTTCCCCTTTGGTTCACTTGTAGTTCCTTGATTATGTTGTTGCCTGATAGAGGTCTCATCTAGTTTCTTATTAAAGTGACTAGAACCTCTCCCTTGGGCTTCCTTATTAATTGTCTCACAAGTTATCGTCGCACTAATGTCCTCACCAGTACTGCCTATATTTTCCTTCCCACAAACACTATCGTCCAATTCAGTTAAAGCATTGAAACGCGAACCAAACCCTCCTTTCCCTTTAGCCCCCAACTGTTCACTCCATACAGTACTCGAGGAGATATTTTCGTACCAGAGTCTAGGCCATTTCTCCTGTAATTTCGCTTTACGCGATTTGGTGCGTGCATCTACGGTCCAAAGACAGCCTCATTTAGTTGATTCAGATCTCCTCCTCCTTGGGTCTTCCTATTGATCTTGGCTGTTTCCAGCACTGGTTCTGGTCGAATGATGGTAGTAGAACATTCATCAGCAATATGGCCATACTTACCACAAGTAAAACAAATCTTAGGTAACTCTCCATATTCTACAGATTGTATAAGACCCTCAACTTTGATACTAGATATCAACGGCTTGGTGAGGTCGATTTCTATTGGAAGACAAGCAAATTTACCTCTAGCCCCAATAGATGTATTGTAATTAATACAAATCACTCTCCCAATCAGTTGGCCAATAACCCGAATCACGTTTTTATGATAATATTGAAGAGGCATGCCAGGAAATCTAACCCATCCTATAATGGCTTTCCTGATAATATCTGTAATAGAAAAAGCAGAATTCCGTAGTTGAACTGTTAGATACGTACCCCAAACCATCCAAGGACCATCCACAAGGACATGCACGTAATCTCTATACAATTGAAACTTCTCCAAAAAGTAGTGTTTTTTCAAGTCTATCACCTTATAACTCCCTTGTGGTTGCCATAAGGCTTGGATTCGTGTTTGCAAACTTTAAAAACCCAAATAACCTCCCAACAACTGCACAACCACAGCCTGTTGCATAGAGTCGGCCATTGCATGCTTAATCCGGTTAGAGAAATTAATGGAGGGAATGGCTTCCTCGATAATCTCGAAATCGTCCTCTGACAAATCAATAGTAGAAGCCTCGCCGAAATTGATGCCTAGTTCTCCCGTACATTGAGATAGGAGTTTATCTTTGAAGGAAGTTGGTACAACCTCCTTTGTCCCTCCCATCTCGACGTCATCTAGAGTCCGAAATTTGACTCTTTTGATTGAACACTCATTGTTGGGGTCTATAGCTGTTGGTTTCACGAGAGAGTATTGGATATCGTCCATCTCTTTTGGATTTGGTGCCTTTTTGGAGAGAAAGTTCTTTGAAGAACTTGTTCATATTAAGAAATTGTGCCGTAGCTTCCTGAAACCTACAAGATGACTCGGTTTCAGTAGACTTCAAAGAACTGTATATTACAGAAGCCAAAGAACGAACGCGAGAATGCAAGAACTTGACATGGCATCGTCCATGTTACTGATTTCTGTTTGACATTTAAATTGATGTGGGGGTTGTCGCCAGCTAACAAAAATGTTATTTAAATCATAGTGATGGCTACTTTTGTAGTAAAATTTGGTTGGTCTCTGTGATGTGAGAATTATTGACACAACACCAAGCAATTTTAAAAATTAGTAAAAAATTATTTATTTGAGTTTTTATTTTTTATTTTTAGTTTTAGTTTTTTTAAAAATTATAAAAATCACAAAAAGGTTTTTATTTTTATCTTCTCTTCATTTATTATAAAGTAAATATATATTATGTAATATATAAATTATTAATAATAACTATAAATAATTTAATTATATAATTATTAATAAAATAACTAAATTTAATATATCTTCAAAATATACAAAATTTAAATTTAATAATTAAAATAAATATTAATTTTAAATTAATTATTTTAATAAATAAAATAATTTTTATTGATAATTTATCAAAGAAATATTATATAAGAGATTAAAATAAATTTAATTAATTAAAATAAATTATCTTTAAGTTTTATCTAATATACAATTATCAGCAGTAATAAAAATATTACTATATTAAAATTAATAATCAAATAAATAATAAAAACTAAAAACACAACAGAAAAATAGAGGTGAAACCAATCAAACCTTAAAATGTAGATTCCATTGCCTTGAGGTTTTTGTTAACTTCGAAAGTATTTTAGAATAGAAGTTGCATGGTAACAAATATTTTATTATTTTAAATATTCAACAATTTCATAATATTAAAAATTTAAAAAGTTTGTATTAGATAATTATTAAGAAAAAGTTAGTATTTAATAAATTGTTGGACATATGATATATTCTGTTTAACTAATTTAACATAATTTTACTAAAATTTTATTGTTAAAATAATTAAAATTTAATAATTTATTTAAATAAGTAAAAAAGTTTGAATTGAGATTGTGGTCAAAGATAGAATCAGGAGTTAACCCGATGAATCGTGAAAAAATTAAACACTTTGTCTAGGAGTTAATTTTTTTAGTTGTTTAGTAAATAACATTTTTTTAAAATGGTGAGTTCATGTTTTTCTTTTCTATATTTGTAGAAAAAAAAATAAAGTTTCCTTGACCTTGTTTTGCTTTATGCCATCATCCATCCCTTTTTTTTTGGCAACATTTTTTCTTTTTTATAATAATTTCGTAATTAATATTATTTGATAATGAACACATTACTAAATAAGTCTATAATAATTTATAAAATAAATATTTTAAATTTTGTTTAGTAAATTAATAATTAAGTAATTGATTCAATTCAATTAATGCTATAAGTCTAGTATATTTTAACCCTCAAATCAATCCTTAAAAGTCACTTTATGTTATAGATTTTACCATTTTTAATTCAAATTCATAGCTTCAATTGACGAAGTGGTAAAAGAATTGCAAAATTAAATATGTTCTTATTTCTCCTTGAAATTAAATATGTAGATAATTAAGAATCACATACTGTAAAGTTTGTCACTAACGAAGAAACGACTTATCCCAGCCGTAACAGAAAGTTGGTTGGACCTGCTTATCAAAGGAAAAAAGTGGCATATCCGAAGAAAAAAAATTAGAATTGAGCAACCAATTCTTGAAATAAATGTCGAAGAGACGTCTAAAAATATGATTTGAACCTAATAAGAGTTCTTATTCAATTTAAGAAAGCTTCATGTTTGAATAAAGACCTTTCAAATGCTTGTAAAAGTAAAAGTCAACAACAATCTTTTATCATATGTAATTTAACATGTTTTAACTTTATTTGATGATAAAATAAAGTGATCTAATTTCTAAAATATTCTTCGGTAAATGACTAAATTTTACATTAAATTCCTAACAATTTCTTTTTTTTTTCATATAAGAATGATTATCTTAATTAATAAAATATTAATAATAGAAAATCTATAATAATTAATTTTAGTTACAAACTTAAATAAATTATTAACTACGAGTAATATCAGCAATTTTTAACACGTTATTTATTAAGATAACGAGTAAAAATAAAATATGCACCATATTTGATCTATGTTTTCATTTTATTTTTGGGGAAAGATGATTTACCGACTAAAGACAGCAAGCATGCATATACATAGTATCATGGCCTGCTGCCCTTGTGCTGGTAAGGATGTTTTTATGTTAGGAAAGAGACATCAAAGATGAGCGGGTAAAGCATGCACATGCCTCAATTATTACCGCCCTCCTCTAACCACCATACGCTGCTCCTCGGTGTAATGAGTTGAACAAGGTATGGACCACATCACACCCCTTAATTAATCTGAAGCATTGATTGATGAGATTGTTATAAGTTCCTCAGCTGATATAAAAAATCTTATTAGGTAGCTAAATTCCTTCAACTTTAGTACATTTTGATCCTATCATGTATTTGGTATAAATCTCACCTACTAAAGTTTTCCCTTTATGGGTCAAATCATAAATTTTATAAGTTTGAGTTATAAAAAATCGTTTTATTTAAAAGAGTTAGATTTTGAATATGCTTGAATTTAGGTAAGTCAGACCTGAACTTAATTAAAAAATATTAATATATATTTTAAAAATTGACAGATTGACCTATAAATCAGCCCATTATGATCCATAATTAATAACTAATTTTTAAATTGAGTTTGCGGAGACTTTTGTACTTTCCTTTTATAACGACTTTAATCTTTTATATTAAGAGACCACATGAATGAAAATATGAAGGTGACAATACGTGGATGAAAGTGGGAGGAGCAATTAGTATTATAAGTCATTACGTCTTCAAAATATAAGTAAATGGCAATAAGAAACGAATTCTTAAATTAGTCCATTTAATTGATGACACACATATAATAACCGATTCTTAAGGACTCCCTTCTGTCTAATAAGCCATCATACATCACAACACACCTTCAATTGCTATAAATTTTTTTAAGAAAATGCTCTAATATGATACGAGCTTAGATGATTGTAAAAGAAGATGAAGTAAACGCAGTTATTGTAGGAATTGGCAACAAGATGTAGTTTTATTAAACAATTGTACTAATAATATATAGGAAAAAACAACTGCAGTAATAACATACAGAAACAACTTATCTAATAGTTACGCGTTAGATTGCGTATTATTAGACTTATTTAAATTTTACGTATCCGAATTATTATTAAGAAATACAACAATAATACCAACAACAATAATATATACATAATACATGTAGATAAATAAATGGATAGGACTTAACGACTAAACTAGTTAATTAAACTGTTGGAAGTCAAGGAGAGACATCATTAACAAATTAATCAAATGCTATTTCTCTCTCAACTCTCCCTCGTTACTCTTTCTTACTTCTCATATTTTGCTATGAGTCACTTTTCTTAATTATATCATAATTCTTGATTTTTAGTATTTACCCGATTACTTCCATCATAAATTGGTATCAAAAGCGATCTTAGAACAAAGTTGACGTTACATTATAGCTAAAGGAACCAGAGCACAAGAGTGGAGGCGAATGGAGGAAGGACTACATGATCAAATACAAGAGCGTAAAGGCACGAGCGAAGCATACAAGAACTAAAGGAGTGGATTACGCAAATATATATCAAAAAAATAACGGAGAAACTTTGAAGCATGAACTAGGCGAACAAAGAGTGCCAGAAGTGAGTAATAGAGAGAGCACCTATGGACGGTGTTATATTCTTACAAGGTGTATAGCAAAATTGAGTTACTAGTGTTTAGGGGTGACAATCTTAGAGTCTGGATCTTTAATTGTGAACAATTAGATCGTACCTAACTGAGTTGAAGTTGGGGCTGGTCACCGTGTACTTGGAGGCAGATGCACTAGCTTGGCATGATGTACATTAAGAACAAGGTGACAAGAGAACCTCTAGGTTGAGGAGAATACCTGTTGGTGTTAGAGCAAAGGTTTGGAGAAACAACCTTTGAAGATCTTGTGAGAGATTTCAAGGAATTGAGGCAAAGGGGAACGATTAAAGAATATATTTCAGAGTCTGATTAACTCTCCCACAAGCTGGTTATGCCGGAGCCCTACTTCGTAAGTCTATTTTTAAAGGATTGAAACTTGAAATTAAGTATCCTGTAAAGATTTAGAATCCAAGAACCCTTCAACATGCCTATAACTTGGCTAAAAACCGTAAGATTGTGGTTGTACATTATGGGGGAATAGGAAGATTTAACTAAAGAAATCCTTATAGAGTAGGATATGCCATGAATTCACAAAAATCAACACAAGGACTACTTCCTAGACCCGTAACAGGAGGTAGCCAGAAAGGGAGAGGAGAGTTAAGATGGGAAAAAGCTACTTCTAGTAAGGAGTGAAATGATAAACGAGACAGGGGCTTGTGTTTATGGTGTGAAGAAAAATATGTACTAGAATAGAAATGCAAAAAGAAAAAATTACAGATATATGTGATGGAGAAAGAGGTGAAAAAAAATGAGAGGTTTCAAGAAATTAAAGAATAAACAATTCAACTAGCATTTCTTTACAAGCAATGTTAGGGGTGAGTGAGACTAAGTATCAGTAACTAAAGGTACATGGTATAGTAGATGGAGGGTTTATCTATATCTCGTTAGATGGATGAAGCACTCATAATTTTGTTGATAAAAAATTTGATTTTCAAGATTTGTAGAGAGCTTGTGGAAATTAAATACTTATCTGTGTTAGTGGAAGGAAGACTGTGACTAGCTTGTACCCACATTTGTAGAATTTTAAGTGGCAGTGTTGAGTTCACCATTGATGCGTTGGTGATTGATATCGAAGGGAATGACATGGTACAAGGAGATCAATGGTAGTCTACTTTGGATGATATAGTGTACAATTATAAAAAGGGGACTATAAAATTTCGGTGGTTAGGTAAGGAGAGGGAATTGGTCAGGGAGGATCGTAGTTCATAGGAGAGCAATCGGACTGCTTGATAAAAAGATAACAAAAATATGAAATGCTAGCAACATAGTTTATTGTTGTATAGTGGTACAAGAAGAAGGGTGAAACATATCTGTACATAAGGATCAAATAGAACTATGGTCATTTCATATTGATATTAAGAATGCAGATTTATCTGATGAAAGTCAGAAGTAATTGAAGTTGTTACTAGATCAGTATACGAGGATCTTTGAGGAACTAAGGGGAATTCGCTCTTCCAGATGCCATGATTATATAATACCTCTAAAAGATGATACTAAAGCCATAAATATGTGACCTTACAAATATTTCAAAGTTTAGAAGATTGTAGTTGAAGAGCTGATAGAGTATATGTTGAAATAAGGAATAATTCATTAAAGTCTAAGTCCTTGTTCCTCCCTGGTAATTTTGATTAAGAAGAGGGATGGTTTATGATGCTTTTGTATTTATTATAGATCTTTTAATCAATGTACTATTAAACACAAGTTTTTAATCCCTTCAATGGCAAAGCTAGTTGCTGAATTAAATATTGTGCAATACTACTTCTCCAAATTGCATCTTAAAGTGAGCTACCGTTAAATATGGGTGCATGAAGATGATATATTTAAAACAGTATTGAAGACTGATGAAGGACATTGTGAATTTTTGTAATACTTTTTGAGCTGATTAATTGATGTCGTAGCACAAGTAGACTTTATCTCCAACCCATTATATTTAAATTTACATGAATTTCGTGCAAGATAGTAATAAACTTCAGAGTTTTACAAACAATTCAGTTTTACACGTGTGATTGCAAATTTTGGATCTGAAACCGTGTAAAATCTTGTCTGTTAGGCCTGACATTTTAGGAGCACGCAGCGGACATGTAAAATTAGTTATTACTTAGACACCAAGTCTAAGTAATAAATAATATATATCTAAATGATAATTATTAATAAAATTATTCATAATTTTTATTAAATAATAAATAATATATATCTAAATGATAATAATCATATTATGAAAAAACAAAAACAGGAAACATAAACAATTTTTTATGGTTTTTATAATTTTTTAAAACAGGAAGAAACCAAATCTAAAAACAGAAACTAAAAACTCAAACAAACAAATTTTTTTACTGAATTTGAAAACAAAAACAGAAAACCAAAAATAAAAATAGAAACAAATACCCAGATATTTAGTTGATTCCGTATTGTCTAAGTTGTTTACTAATAATACTAGGAGTTTTCTTTTAGATCTTTAGTATGATTCTATATTATCTAGGTTGATTCTTAATAGTATTAAGAATTTTCTTTCAAATCTTTAGTATGATTTTATATTATCTAGATTGTTTCCTAATAGTATTAGGAGTTTTTTTTTCTACTATAAATAAGGGTTAAGGTGTATATTTTGTGTGATTCAAAAATATAAGTTCAATTTTTTCTTCACAATTTTGAAATTAATTATTTCTTTTTGTGTTGGTCTTTACGCCTGTGTGGCTGGTGACACCCTTAAGAGCTTCATCAATAATTATGTTTGATTTTTTCCCTACGACTTGCAATATTTTCTATTCATTTAAACTAACAACCTTTGCTTTTATTCTCTCAACTTTAATTGGCGTGTCTAGTTTATTCACCACTAATGCAGTAACTGCATTTCAGTGCTTGATGAATAAAATCTTCAAAGCATATTTTAGAAAATTTATGCTAGTACTTTTTGCTGATATCTTGAAATATAGTCGATCTTTTGATCAACACCTCATTGATCTTCGTAGGCTACAAGTTTTATTGGAGTAATAGTTATATGTAAAAATGTCTAAATGTTCTTTTGGAGTTTCATAGACGGAATACTTGAGACATATCATAAGTGGACTAGGACTATCAACCAATCCTCAAAAGATTCAGGTAGTAGTAGATTGGCCACGACCAAAATATGTTAATCAACTTCATAGATTTTTGGGGCTATATGGATATTACAAAAGGTTTATTAGAAGTTATGGTCAAATGAGCAAACCTCTTACAAATCTATTGAAGAAAAATGCATTCACTTGGACACAAGAAGGTTCCGTGGCATTATTAACATTAAAACAAGCATTGACTACAACACCACTCCTAGCTATTCTAGATTTCACTAAAGAATTTATGGTGAAGGAAAATGCATATGAAGAGAGTATAAGAATAGTTCTCACACAGGATTCTCATCTAATTGCGTATGTGAGCAAGATGTTGTCTATCAAATATAGACATTTATCAATACATGAAAAATAATTTCTAACATTAGTCATGGTTGTTAAATAATGGTCACATTACCTAACAAAAAGGCGTTTTATTGTTCAAATAGGTAATCAAAGTTTGAAGTATTTAGTTGATTAGAAAATTACCACACCATTTCAACATAATTGGCTTCCTATGTTGTGTGTGATAAAGCAAACACACGCAAGAGAAGGGAGAAGGATGAATTGTGTGTAATAAAAAAATTAAAGTACTTTTAAATCGACAAGATTCTGTCAAACAAAATGAATTTATAAATAGAAGGATCTTATAAACTTCTGAAAGGATCCTGTTAACGCTTAAATAGAAAAGAGCCACTGAATAGAAAGATGCCTACTAATGCTCAAAATGATAGGAGCCTTTTTTAATCAACAAGAGCTTATTAGCACTAAAAAAGAAAGGAGCCTGTTTAATCGATAAGAGCCTGTTAACTTTTGAAAGAAATCTCTTGCGATATAAAAATTGAAGGAGCCTATTGAAAAACTAAAGGAGCATCTTGAAAACTAATAATGCAGAAAATTAAAAGTAAGAAGAGAGAGAAAATGACATTATAGATTTCAACTGGTTCAACTTATAACGAAGTCTACGTCCAGTCTCCAAGGATTTAACTTGAGTATTTCACTATAAAAATCAAGTAGTAATTTGATGAGCCTCTTTAAGCTCACAAGTTATATTTTTCAAGATTCTTTAACCTATCATAGTAGTAGTATTTTGTTAGACTCTACAAGCTCTCAACGAATATCAAAGTATTTTGCTCAATATGAGCTTCAATGTTCACTCTCTCAAAAGAATTTTCACTTTCTCAAACATAAGCGATTTGGTAATGATATGACTTTCAAAAGCACTGATATCGTGAATGTATATAAAAAATTTGGCTTCTTTGGTTTTTCTGTATGTCTTGCAACTACAGTGATTCTTCCTTAAGTAAACAGTTTTCTTCAACTAGCTATTGCTTAATCTTCAATATTATCTCAGCTGAAATCTTTGATATTTAGACGTTAAGAAGAATGTTCTGTCAAGACTTCTGAAGTTGATTATTTGAATTAGTATGATCCTTCTAGATGTCATAGAATCATTTCTAAAAAGGTAAGTTTATAAAGAAGGTTCCTGTAAGAAAGAAAACAACTATTCCATTATTTTATTTTCATTTAAGAAATATATCGTGTTATTGAGTGTGAAATACTTTCAAGGGTTGTGATGATAAGAGATAGTATCGAGAGTTGAGCGAGTTGACTCAATAAAGCCTTGTATTAAACTATTGTTATTAGTGAAAGTATTAACCTAGGTGAGGGCCCCACAGATATAGACAAGGTGTGCAGAACTGCATTAACAAATTTCTGGTGTTGATCTATTTAATTTCGTATTTATTTTTCTATTTTCGTTTGTGCTGAAAAATTAACAGTTGCTTTATATCTAGTAACTGACAACTATAACCGACAGATACAGTTGTCGACTATTGGATGGCCTTGCAATTAAGATTTGCCTCTTAATTTATGCGTGACTTGGTCGGACCATCAATTTTGCCTATGTGAGTGATTATTGCTAATGCGTTTGTGTGTGGGTCTTGTATGACTTTAGTAAGCAGAATAATTGCTGATGGCTTGCAGTCTTTCCTATTGTTGAACGACAATTGAGGTTGGTCTTAGGTAGTTTTGTGGTTGTCGTTTTTGGTGTTGGTGTGTAAAAATTTCAGAAGTTTTCATAACTTTGTAGTTGTTGTATTTGTTATTGGTGTTGTGTGAAAAATTTCAGCAGTTGTTATGGTTATTGCAGCTTTATTGGGTTAATGTTTCGGTGATAAAACGTTTATTAATATGAGATGTTTTGTTGGTGTTGTGCGTAGGATTTTCAGTGATGACATTGAAGCATCACAATAGATCTTTCAATGGACAACTTCTCTTTCTTTCATTGATGAAGTGACACATTTAAGGGAGTTGCTTTTTTATCTCAAATGTTGTCTTTGTTTATGTTGGTTATTGTATAACCACTTGAGTTGTTTATTTTGTATCGTTATCAGTAAATATTATTGAGAAAATCCTCTATTGAGATTAACATGAGGCGGTCATACTATTGGGTGTGAAATACTTTAACGGATTCTAAGGACGAGGGATAGTATCAAGGATTGAGTGAGTCGGCTTAGTAAGGTCTTGTATAAAACTAATGTCGTTAGTGAAAGTATTAAGCTGGGTGAGAACCCCGCATATATAGGCAAGATGTATCGAATTATGTTAACAAACTTCGTTGTTAATTTACATTTGTACGTTTAATTTTTCTGTTTTTGATTGTGCTAGAAACTAGTATGATCAAATAGGAGGTTTTACGAAACTACACCCCTTTAGAAATTTTCAGTAGCGTATACTTTGGAATTGTCACTCGGAGTCAAATTCATCATACTTTCCATGTCTCCTAGTTAAAGTGACGAATTTCTGATGAAATTCATCCATCTTCGATTCTACCTCTGTCCAGATGGAATTAATTCAAAATTGTAGAGTTGTCAAAATTCCTTTTAAATAGGTCTTTAGTTTGTTTTTAATTTTATCTTATAAGCCAGGTTTATTAGCTGAAATCTCTTTTTGACAGTTATTGAGTTTTTTTTTGTATTTTGCTTATATAAGGCAACCAAGTTCATTATTCAATATAAAAAAATAATTCACGTTCTTCTATTTTTTTTAAATCTTCTACATGGTATTAAAGCCCTTTAAGATCTTAAGGGACCTATGAGTGACTAAGAGGGAATCCAACCAAAGATTCTTTTCTTTTCATAGCTTCCTTCAACACATTATCACTTTTACTTCCAGTTTTCATCAGTGAAAATTATCAAATATGGTCTGTCAAAATGAAAGCTCACTTTAGAAGTCTCGGTTTGTGATAGTGGGTTGAAGGTGAAAGACATGTATCTCCTCTAGGTAATAATCTTATATTCAACCAAATTAGAGCTCATGAAGATAAAGAAGCTAAAGCTTCAAGAGCTTTATCTAAAATACATGTTGTATCTAAGCCGCTTTTCACAAGAATTTTGGCTTATGAAACAAATAAGGAAGAATGAGACGTATTGAAGCAGTTAAATCAAAGAAATGTTGTGACAAAGCGAATGCAAGTTTTAAATCTCAAAAAAGATTTTGAAATTTTTAGAATGAATGAAAAGAAGACAACCAAGAATTCTCAGCTATGTTCATGGTGGTGGTAAATAAATCATAATTATGGGAGAAGAGCTACCCAGTAACAAAATCGTAGAGAAAGTCTTAATAAGTTTATTTGAAAGGTTTGAAGTGAAAATTTCATCTTATGAAGACTAAGGGATATCAGCAAAATGACAATGTTAAAACCGATTAATGTTTTACAAGCTTAGGAGCAAAGAAGGACAATGAGAAAATAAGAAGATAGTGGAGGTAGCATATCTAGCAAAGGTTCTGTCATTAAAAAAGAAAGGAAACATTCCTCAATGTGGCTATTGTAAGAAGTTTAGTTATGCAGAAAAAGATTGGGAATATAAAGAAAAGTGTCGATTCTTTTGGTGTAAACGATTTGGGTATTTGAAAAAGGATTGCAAGTTTAATAATGAAGAATAAATAAGCAATTGTATAAGAGAAGTGCTCATGTTGAAAAATAAAGAGAAGTGCTCTATTAAGAAGATTAGAGAGAAGTGTTTCAAAGAAAAGATGTGCTTTATATTCGTGAATTTTTTTTATAATTTTGAATTAAGGCGAATGTTAAAATTAATTCAATATTACAGTTCTGTTAATTTTTTTAAAAAATAAGTTTGCAGTTTGTTTTTAATTTTATCCAAATTTATTAGCTGAAATCTCTGTGTAATACTTGTTGAGGTTTTTTATTTTACCTATATAAGACAACTAAGTTAAGTATTCAATATAAAAAACAACTGTACGTATTCTTTTATATTATACATGTTCTTCTTAAAAAAAAAAACTTCTACAGTCCTTGTATTCGACTCTTTGATTTCCAGCAGCTGTCTGGGTCGACGGTTAGTCATCATAACAGGCCAACAGTGTAGATATTAGTTAGATGGTCCTCCTCTAAAGCAAACGATCATTCGTGGGAATTTCTTTCTGACATTCATCAACGTTTTTTGGACGCGAACCTTGTGGACAAAGCTCTTGAGGGAGGAGGAAAATGCTACGAAGTGAGACGATTACGAAGGAAGAGTCGTTGCAGGACTAGGCTATACAATGTAGCTCTGTTAAACAGTTGCCGTAATTACGGCAGTTTATGGTAGGATAATCTGATCTGTTCGTAAATAACTTAAACCTGAATCTGAATGTCAGATTCGACAATTTTACGAACCTGAACCTGAACCTGAACCTAAAAAACTTATAGGATCGGTTAACCTATTTTCAGATTCGGTTCTCAGGGTAACCAGAACCTATTCATATCAATATATATAACAAAAAATTATAAAAATAATTGGTAAAAACAAATACAAATTATTCATAAAAGTATGCATATAAAATTCATCAAAGATTAATCCAATATGTTAAACCCAAGCAAAGTAAAAATAAGCCAAATAATGTCTTATAAAAGATCCATAC
>JANIJF010000008.1:6203684-6214314 GCA_024520955.1 Erythroxylum bequaertii
TATTTGAAGTAGAAGTATTGAGTGTTATGCATTAGTTGTTACTTATAATAACAATGTTCAAGATTAACATTTAATAATATAAAATTAAAGTAGTTTTTTTCCTTTTCTTCTTTTTTTTACTCAAGAATAAATATAGTAAATACTAGTGAATTTATTATTATTAATATCCTCATAAATTATATCCAAATATATGATAGGTTTTTTTGAGTGCTTCAGCCTTTCAGGTTCAGGTTTAAACCTAGAACCGCAAGTTAGAAACCTGAACCTAAACCATGAACCTGATTTTTCAGGATCGGTTCGAACCGAACCTAAACTCAGGTTCGGTTAACCTTGCTTACAGGTTCGGTTCATGCGGTTCAGGTCCGGTTTACAAGTTTGCGGGTTTTCTTAAACACCCCTAGCAGTAATATTGCAAGGGAGGATTGAAACGTTATCGTTTTTATATAATACGTGTAAAAAAATGAATTGAGTAGGAGTCAACTCAACGGCTAAACGAGTAGTTATAATAAATTGCTGGAAGTTGCGGAGAAACATAATCAACGAATTAATCATCTGCTCTCTCTCTCGTTACCCTTTGTATTGTGCTATGAATTAAAGATTATGATTTTGATTCTTTAGACTTCTTATTAGCTGGCTTCTTAACTTGATTGCAATCATCGTACTAAAATACAAACATGTAATGAGAAAATCGAAGGACATCAACGAATATCGGTGAAGCACCAACTAATTATTGTTCCACATGAATAAGACGCAAACCTTATTCCTGAATGGAAAACTCCAAGAACCTGTCATATCAATAAAAATAACTTCTGCCTAAGTTTGGTTCCATTGAATCTCAATCTCAACAACTTTTAAGGTGACAAAAAATTCCAACACATTTTTAACTTTTTCTTGGCATGCAATTCTTATCAACGTTGACTTGGAATCCGGAAGCTTACCTACCCGTGATTCACCTTTTCTTGTGCCTATCTTTGTCTCTTGACATTATGGTATATTACCTAATGTTTTAGTTTATAAAGGTAATCTCATGCTGTCGAGGGAGTTCAGTAAACTAATGCATGTGGCCACTTCCAAAGCTTCAAAGCCAGATTGCTTTTACTCTACGTTTAAGTGATAGAGACTAAGAGGAGATTGTTCCGTGTAATTTGCTAATCGATATCATTGTATTGTTACTGAATTGGCACATTGAGTCAACACTAATTTAATTTAACAATTAGTTAAATAAAAAATTAAATAACTAAGTATTAACTTTGATAAAAATATTATAGTGCATAATTAATTTATATTATTAAGTATAAGCATAAAAGATTCCTATTAATAAAATAATAACCACAACAACATTTAAGTAGAAATTCTACTGAGTTACGGATGCGAAGGGATTCAGAAATACATAGTCTTCTTTTTAATTAACAGGGATGTTACTTCCAAAAGATTAAGTTAGTGTTGTTAATTAAGTTGTGGATTTTCCTTCTTTAAAAGCTCAAAAAAAAAAAAAAGGTTCTAGTTAAGTTGTAGATTGACTGAGGTGGTTGAACCTGAATCAGCCATGATTATAAACTATTGGTGGAAAGGGCCCATTTCAGACGTGTGAGTTAGAAGTAAGAGTTTTTTGAAGTGGGCTTGGATAATGCTTCTTGGAGTTTGAATCGGTTAGATGGACGTTAGAAGTTAAAATCGAAAGGATACCAATTTAAATCGATATTATATCATAAAAATAAATAAAATTTAAAAAATAATTGAAAAAGATTATTCTTATTTACTAAAATTTTAAATTTTAATTAAAAAATTATTATTAGTTTATCTTAGATTATAAAAACCAATTATTTTAAAAAAATTGACCGATTAGTTATAAAATTAAATTAATTAATTCTTAAAAATAATTTATTTTGTAAGTACTATAAAATATTGAATTACCACTAAATTGACAATAAAAGTAAATATATTTTTGTTTTTATTTTCAATATTATAGTTTTAGTTAATTTTAATAAAATGTATTTTTATAAAATGTTTTCTCAGTCTGTTCTTCATAAACTCAAGAATATGAATCAATAATTCCTTAGATTTTGTGATCCAAATTGGGAATGGAGTTCATTAGAAAAGAATGAAAACCCAACAAAAAGTATAAGAACAACCTCTTCTTAGTTCTTATCTCAACCCCTATTTATTCAACATTCATCGCCTAAACAACGGAGTCCTTTGTCGATTTCTTGGCGTCATGACTCTCTTTGTCTTGCATGGCCAAGAGTGGTGTGTTTTCCTTGTCCTTCAACTGTCAAAAAGCCCAATTTCCAAGGCATGGTCAAGACACAGACACTGTCCAAAAGAGAATTTCATGAAGGAAGAGACTCATAAATTTACCTGAGACCCCATTGATATGTCCACAGATTGTTTCTTTTTGTGCTCTTGAGTACAGAAATACGAGTATAAGCCCATCCCAAAGATGGCAACCAATATTCCGATAATATTTCTCATCCTAAAAGGGTCATGCAATAGTGTGTAGCCAAAGGCAAGAACAAGGCATGTCTTGAGGTGGCCAAGCACTTGATACGTTACTGGTGATGTCTTTCCTATAACCATGAAGGTACTGAAGTTCACAGACACCGAAATAACGCAGGAAAGGATGATAAACGCCTGTATGCATAGTTTCCCATCTTTAACGTGTTTTTTTTTCAATTACTTGTTATGGAATAGATTCCTAATGCGAAGAAGAAGATGAGATAAGAAGTTTTATGTACCAAGACGATAGGAGAATATTTGTATGCAAAGACATTCTTGTTGGTGAGAAATTGATCCACCAGCGGACCTGACACAAACAGAACTGCGGCCTGAAAAGGGGCTGATTGATAGAGCAGCTGTGTGGAAGATACATTGAGCTTCTTTTGAATAGTGTTTGTCAGCTGAATTAAGCATCAAGTTAAGAACTTAAACTCATTCTCACACTTAACAGAAACCTAAGATCTTCCTCATTTTTCTTCTGAAATTTGTTTCTTGAAAAAATTTTCAACAGAAAGCACTGTACCTACATCTGCAAATAAAATAAAGGGTCCTAACTCAACAAAAGGATACAATCTGACCAACACAAGTTGTTATGATGGCGAGGATGGAAAGAACTGTTCCAACAAAATTGAGCTGGAGATCGGTTATAGAGGCAATACCAACTCCAACAAGCAGGACAAAAAGAGAAAACTTGATATTCTGACTGCAGGAGTTATAAAATCCAGCTTCAATGTGAAGAATATACTACATAAGTTTCTTTTTAGATTTACTAAGAAATACCAACTTTCAGTTTTAAATAACCTGAATTGCTTTTTAAGGAAAAGAGTTTCCAGTAGCACAGTGAATGGTATGATCGCAAGCTTGGTCATCTGCAGTAAGAAGCAGAACCAAAGTGAATCAAGTCTATATTCTAAACACTACCCTGGACAACGAAAAGATTACGACAATGCAACTTTTGCTCCTGATGATTATCCAAAATATGAGGTTTTACCTGGTAGAAACCAATGGAATTGAATCCCAGGCTTAAATTGAGGAATCCAATAGAAACACCATTGAGGATGCCAAAAAGCATCACTGTCTTCATGTCAACGGACTTGGATTCGAAAAAATTGAAACGATTCGCCACATGAAGGGTGCAGAATGTGACCATCAGATGCCAGCTTGTGAGAGTCGTAGCTTTGCACCCAAAAAGAATGCAGAATAAAGGGGGGGTGGGGGCGCGGAAAAAAAAGAGCCATTGACATCAACTTATGTCAAAAATATATGATAGTAAGTAGTCTTTGAGAGACTAATACCATCTCCTAATAGTGTTCTAACCAAGAAATGACATAAAATAATTACCAAAAGGGAAGCCAAGATTGCTCATCAAAGCCTTGTTGCAAATGACAATGGAGACTGATGATGCCACTGAAAGAAATAGCGCACCGATAACACCCAACTGGAAGCCTGACATTTCTCCCATCTTGGATAGAACAAACCAATCAGAAAACAAAAGGGTCTGAGAATCACCATAGGCATTATTCAGGTTTAAGCTGACTTAAGTTACATACTTCCAGGAGTATCCTCCATGGTCTTTTCACCAGAAAATCATGGTTGGCAAGTTGTCAGAAGAAATGTCCAAAAATTTGCAGATGTTGTTTGTGTTATGTTTTACTCACAGACAACTTCTGTAACTCCAAATACTTAAAAAGCATGATTTCTCCAGCTCAATTAACATGGTACAAAGAGGTCAAATTAGAGTTCAAGTAATTGGCTAATTGCTTAACATACAAATATGGTCTAACTAGTTGAACATAAAACACAATTCTATACCTTCAGAAAAGAAAAAAGACTATAGGAGTTGTCCTGTAACCCCCTGAAAATAGAAACAGAACCAAGCTAAATTTACCTTGACAGAGCTAAGAAAATGCACTAAAAAGCATATTATGTGACACGACGAACCAGGCTTTGAGAACAAAAAGAAGGGCTCTTTTATGAGCTTTAGACGTCCCTTACGCCTTGATGCAATGACCAGAAGAATCCAAGAAGTTGTGGTCACAAAGAAGATGCTTAGAAATGAATGAGAGACAGGGAGAGGAGAGGAGGAAGCTTGTATGAGAATGAAGCTTTAGGACCCTTATAATTTGATGCTATAAGAAGGTTGGTGCCGAACTCTGTTATATCTAAGAGATTGTTTAGCTTTTGTTCTCAATCACATGCTTCATTTCCAGAAGAGAAGTTTGGTTGAGCCTTAAGAATGAATACAGTCAACAAGATGGTAATAGTTCCATTTCAACAGACCAAAACGATCTTCTTCTTTTTCACCCCTCTGTCAAATTACATTTATACAATACTCCAACACACTACGTTATATATTCACTGATAAAAGAAAAATCTTCTAATAATATCGGTTATCAATGCAAGTGGAAAGATCTTACCTTCTACCCTTTTCTGCCTAATTTACTGTCCGTTAGATTAAAAGGCTCTGTAACTTCTAATTATATCTTCAATTATTGAACCACCATTAATTAGTGACATGAATCAAGACTTTAATAAAGCCTCACAAAGTTGTTGTCTTAATGACACGATACTAAGTTTGTTTGTTGAACTGTTCTTAACCCTTCAGCTTTGGTTTCTCTCTTGTCTGCATGATGGGATGTAGGCATGTAGCCATTTAATCCAATGAAGAAATGTGCCTATTCGTTAATGAACAAATTTTTCTTTCAGAATTCCCCCTTCTGACCTTTTTTGTTTTCTTGGAATGAGTTGTTAAAAGGGTGTTCAGTCCTAGCAGTTTATTCCAAAGATTTTAACCTGATCTTCATAACAATTGCAGAGATTCCATGTTTTTTTTTTTTTTCCTTAGCAAACAAGCCAGGAAGGTGAGATGGGCATTTCTTATATGAGATTAGATATCTGCCAACGCAAGCAAAAAGCTTGCCACTATCAAACTCAATTTAGTGTTTGGTGAGAGAACATTTTCACTCCAAACGAACGATGAAACAAAGACCATTGTTCAGGTCAACTTTGCAAATCACCATCACCATCACCAACCAGGCACATAATCACCAGGGATAATCCCTCTCTTCACATTAGGAATTCCCTTTATTCTGTCCAGATCTTTGCTCTAAATCTTTCCTTTAGCAAGCGGTATTATGTCATGTTCATACCGAATCACCCTAAGGTGTTTTGTGCCGTAAAAGTCTTCATTGACATTTTTTTTAAAATATTTAGTGTAGATCATTCTTACAAAATCTCAATCGTGGTTTCTGTTTAACAGGTTAGAATAGTCTAACAATACGGGAAAGAGGATTTTTTCAACTTACAAGTCGAGTATCCAAAGGAAGAAAGTGGAGGAGGCAACATAATTGGGAATTCAAACTCCAAATTTTTTTTTTTGATCTAACTAATTATAAGAATTTAGATTTGACCGAATTAATTTAAATTCAATAAATCAAATTATGTTTGATTCGTAAAAGACATGATACTTTTATTTCGTATAGTTTAAATAATTTTAAATCTTTAAAATTTTGAAAAAACTTTTTTAAAATTTCAATTTTTAAAAATTAAAAATAACTTCTAAGCATATGTAATATGTTATATCTCCAATCTAATGTCGTAGATATGACAACTTAACTTAATTCTTAAACTTAACTAATTAAACCCGACACAAATTAATAATTTATTGTAGTTAAATGATCTTAAATTATTAATTTAAATTAGTTCCAGTTAGTTCGATTCGAATTTAAGAGCTAAATTAGATCATCATGTCAACAACATTTCGATTATCGATGTATAATGTTCATCTTACGTTTGTTTCTTCATTATTTTTTAATGAAATTTTTAAAAAATATTTTTTGAAAAAAATAAAGGTTAGAATATATTTAACTCCTTGTATTTTATTCTTTAGTACGTTATACTCCCTTTATTTTAAAAAGAGATTTATTACCTTCTCTAACCACTATTCAAAGGAGTTTAGAATTTAAAAATACTTTTTTATCCCAATATTATGATAACATCACTGCAACTGTACATATTGCATTTTTTTAGACAAAAATAGCCTTTTAGTCTTTTATTGACTAAAATGCATTCAACCCCTATATTTTTTGCTTTATTTCATTATATCCTCTATTTCAAAAATAAAAATTATTTTAAGCATAAATTACATTTTGATCTCAATAAATAAAAAATAAAAATATCATTTTCTTCACAATTATACTTCATGATGTTAATTTATTGGAAAAAATTAAAGAAATAAAATTTATTTATGAAACAAAATTATAAAAGAAAGAAAATTTTATTAAAGGTGCCTTTTTTCATAATTGTACGTTCTAATTATTAATTGATAAAAAAATTACAAATTTTTGTTTGAGGATTACTTTTCACCATTATTTCAAAAAATAAAAATAATAAAAAACAATTGAAAATATCATTTTATTCAAAATTGTACAATCTAAGGTACTTCTATCCTTGAAAAAAGATTTGGCAGTAAGAACTTCTTTTACGTGCAAAGAAAAAAATGCAAAACTTTAATCTAACTCTTTAAAGTAAAAACACCGTGAAGCACAACGAAACAAATGTTATCAAACTGAAGAAAAACATAATAGCAATCTTAATAATATCATTAGCTCAGCAATTCTTCAGAAAAAAAGGCAAACAATAACTTGTTTTTCCTTTGATCCTAATAAAAATTGTTAATTATTTCTTTTTTAATTTTGTTTAATAAATAAATTTTCTTTTTTTTAATTTTCCCCACTAAATTAATGGTCATAAATTGCAATTGTGAAGACAATAATATTTTTAGTAAATTTTCTTTTTTTATTTATTAACGATCAAAATAAAATTTATGTTTAAAATAATTTCTATTTTTAAAATAAAGGGCATAATAAAACAAAACATATTTTTGTCAACAAAAGACTAAAAGAGTATTTTTGTTAAAAAAAAGCAACCTGTGCAATTATGGTGATGTCATCGTAAGGTTAAAAAAGTATTTTTAAATTTTAAGCTCCTTTGACTAATGGTCAAAGGTGTTAATAAGGTTTTTTTAAAAATAGGGGATAACATAATGTACCAAGGGATAAAACATAAGAGAGTTAAATATATTTTAGTCAAAAATAAAAACCATAAAACTATTTAAAATTTTTAAAAATAATTTTTTAAAAGTTATTTAAACTTCAAAAGACCTTATATCTTTTACCCTATATGATCGAAAGTTGCAAATGCCGTAAAACTTAATATTGAATTTAATTTTGACACGTTACAGTATTAGTACCGATCAATATTAGATACCATTTGAATACTTTATTGAAATCCATCCTTTAAATGTATAACATTTGTAAAATTATTTTAAAGATCTCAACAATAGAAACTTAACTAATTAAAAATAAAATATATACAATGTACTATATAATGTTTTACTTATTTCCACCATTTGTCTAAAAGAATCATAGTAAGACAAATCAGAATAACAACCACCTCTTCATCCCTGTTAATTAAAGTAGCACCGATTCAAAAAGTCAGTCATTAGTTTCCCTTATTACCCATATTACTTGTGAAAATATTATAATTTTCAATGAAAAAGAATCACATAATAAGCAAAAGTTCATGTCACAAACATAATGATGTAGAAGTGAAACTTAAACAAAAACACTTACATATGTAAGTTTTATATTTACAATGAACATTTAGAATTTAATATATGCATCAAATACAAGTGAAACTAAAAATAAAGAGGAAAATAAAAAACTTAAAATTTCATTCCATGATATGCCCACTTAAATCATATTAACTCTAATTTTCATTTGGTATAAAATCATCTTCATCAAGGATATTTTCATCATTATTATAATCAGTCAATGTCAATGCACCATATAACAAGTTAATACTTTTCTATCCAAAATTTTCATTTATAAAATTTGGTTCCTATAAAATTGAATATGCTAAGAGATTAATATGATCAAAACAAATTAGATCAACAGAACTATGAGCTTTATTAAGAGTCTTAATAAACAAATAAAAGTACATTATTGTGATTATATTTAAATTAATAATAAAAATAAAATATCTTTCTCGAATCTTCAAGTTGTACTAGACAAATATTAGATCATTCAAGTTCTCGTTTTACAATTTATTTCACTTTTTGAAATGAAGAACTTAGATATGTTTCAATTTCTTTCTTACACAGTCGCACCCACAGATTGGCTAAAAATTCAAATGGTAGATCTTTGTAATTCTAGAACACCACTTCTAATTGATTCCATTATGCAACTGTAAGATAGCAAAAATAATCTCATAAAAAATAAAGTGATAATTATTTTTAAACAAATAACATAGGTGAAGAAATATATACTTTACTTAAGTTTATCTCTTTGACATATTGTAATGGTCATTTTGAAATCACCATATGCATCCTCATACACCTCTATTTGTGATCTGAGCAAGTCTTATACCATGTCATTTGAAAAAATTGTTGTAATGGTTAAGAGCATTGCCGTGTTAACATTCGCTCTTTTTGTAACACTTAGTTTAATATAAATAACTAGATTAAGAAATAGACTAGTAGTAAACAAAAGAGAATACAATTATTTTCCCTATCTCTCATTAATGAAAGTAAGATAAGGTGTACATAAAGAAGGACTATTTTTCAAAATAGCCTTACTTATTTCCTTTTCCCTTTCTATAACATCATAAAAATAATTCATTATTGATTTTTCATCATTATCAGGCACATAGAGTACTCTTAGTAAAGATTTATAACCTCAAATAATAAAATGACATTATTTATGATCAAGTATAATTTTATAAACCTCCGTTCTAATTTAGACTTGACTTACTTAGAAGCAACTCATTTATGACTTGTCAACATTGTTCTAAACTCCTTCTTTATTTGAATAAAATACTAAAGTGATAAAAAAAATACTTGCACATCTTTTAATGACAGAATAACACAAAATTTTACCATTTATGAAATCTTTTTTTTATCAAATTCAAAACTTATGTATGATTATAAATGAATTCAGTGATTTTCTCGCTTGAGGCACAATTTCATCAATGATAGGAAAGTATTTACTATCTCCTATATCTTTCATCGCCAGATCAATAAGAATTAAACCTATTTTACAACCTCTTTCCAATTGCTTTATAAGCAACATCACTATTAATGATGAACTGTACAAAGATTTCATATCCAATCTCATTCACAACTTTCTCTAAAATTTCTAACAGAGTATCAATATTTCTTATAAACCCTCACATATCAATTGAATTAGAAAGCATTATTCCCTTTAGTAAAATAAATAAAAAATTAGTAATTTACTTATATCTTCTATTTATCCAACCATCACATGTGATTGAATACTCATAAGTTGCCTAAGAACCTTCTTTACTTGAATAACTTTTTAGTTCATTAAAAAAATTACTCAGAAGATTACCTTTATAATCATCAATTGAAAGAGTTCTATATTTTGGACACAAAGAGGCAATAACGTCTATTATAGGCAAATAATAGTAAGATTAAGTTGCATTAAATTGCACATCTACATCATACTACCACCTAACTACTGCTATTTTTACATCATAATTTGTTTCTTTGGCTTGTAAATATACTACAGATAGAAGGTTGAGTTTTACGACTTATTCGTAGAGCCAAAAAGTTAGACAATTGTCTTTTTCTTCTTCTTTTAATATCAATTACTTTAATCCCGTGTTCTTAGGTAGAAATACTATCTTCAGTATTATCAATATCATTCTCAATGGTGCAAAATGAATTACCATAATGAATTACCATTAATAATTTCATTTTTAAACCTTTGTCTTCTTTCTTTTTCATTTTTATATTCTTCAAACAAAAATTTTATCTAGCATTTGATATCATGTCTAACTTTTCCCTTTTCAGGTTTCACATCATCCTTAATGTTGAACACCACTTGAGTCCGAAGTCCAACCCTTGCTCTGATACCACAACTGTTGGATCCCGTTTCCGGAACCCAACTCTTGTGAAAACATAAAGCGTGAGCTTCGTCATTATTCCTTAGTATATATATTTTTTCAACACTTTTCGGAAATCATGCAACATGTGTGTCTTACCCTGTAGGGTTAATTCATTTAGCCCTTACAAAGCATGAGCTTACTCCTTAAACAGGGCCCAACAATCGAT
>JANIJF010000008.1:6325766-6342045 GCA_024520955.1 Erythroxylum bequaertii
TTTTCTTCTTATAGTTTTATACTTATGGGAGGCTTTCTTATTACTATAATTGTTTACTTATCATTTTTTTAATTAATAAAAACTTTAGAAATATTTTTCTTCAATCTTTTAAAGGTAACTCTTGTTTTAAGTTCTCTAAAAACTTATGATATTATCTACCTTATTAATAGCCATTAAGCCTTATAATCTTGTCACCCTCAATCTTTTTCTCTTAGTGGGGCGATTCATATCATTTTTGTAATTTTGTGTTTTTCTTAAATCAAACTTGACGAGATATAATGATGTTTGATTACGTAATAATAATAATGAACATCATAATTCTTATTGGGAGAATTCATATCATATTTTGTATAAAAACCTAAATTTTTAGTTTGATATTGTCTGTTTACATTTTCATCATTATTGTGTCTTTTTTTTGTACATTTAATTTTATTGTTTGCAATGTTTGTGGATAATATTCATAAAAAAATAATTCATTTTTAAGTTTTGTTTCTTATTTCCTCGATTTTACAAGTTAATAAAAGAATCTTGTTTATCAATTGTTCTAGTTTTTTTTTAAATTCATTCTTATTGAGTTCTTATTCTTTTTTTATGTTTAGAGTAATTGGATCTATTCACAAGGCATCCAAGTTGTTGCCTTTTTCTTTTATGTTTTTCACAATGATAGTAGAGCAATGAGCAGTAAAAAGTTAGACACGGTTGATGATGAAGGAGCACTAGATCTCTGCCAATCCTCAAGCCCCTTTTTCTCAGGATGGTTGTGCACTCTTTTTGCTCATGCCTCACCAGTAGAGGCATCCTTTAGTCGACATTTTTCATTACTGTTATTATTATTATTATTATCATCATCTTTTTATTGAGTTTATCATTATCATTATTATTATCCTTATGTATTTTTGTAATTTTATTTACTTAAATATTTTGCATGCCTTTGTTACTTATTCTTTTAACCTGCATCACTATTTTTCTGTCACATCTGCATGTGGGTCTATCGAAAACAGTCTCTCTATTATATAAGAATAAGGTTGCGCATTATCTGACCTTTTTAGACCTCGCTTCACTGCGAAATTTCGGACTGAGTGTAATGATGATGATAAAGTAATTGGGTTTCAACAAGTTCATTCTCCTATTTTTAAGTTTTTTTTATTTTCTTGGCTTCTAGTTATTTTTCTTTATTTATTTTTCATCCAATTTACTTCTTTTGGAGTTATTTGATAAATGAAAAATATTTAAACTATATGTCTTGATATAGATTATATAGTTTATAAAAAACTTTTAGTCAAGAGTTTAGATTATAAGTAGAGTGAATTTTAAGAAAAATAAGTGAAATTTTACTTTTGCTACTAATATTTTCTTACAAGTTCATTACGAGTCAAAGTTGAAAGGAAAGCTCATCCTGAGACAAGGAAATGAATGAGGAGGAAAGAGTGGGGGATAGACATGGAGTTCATCGTGAATATAGTAAGAGGTCAATATGAGCATCTCATTAGGCAATATAAGAGGATATGAGGGATAAGTATAGAGAAATATAAAGATGTCACATCTTGATAACAACATAACCCAAATACTTAAAGAGAGGATGTAAAATATGTATCCAAGAGTGAAGAGAAAGTGGATGTGATATGCTTAACTTGAAAAATGCTTGTGATCATAAGTATATCAAGAGGCCTAAAGAGGGGATGATGTGGTCACTAAAAAGGCACTGAGTATGTATGTGGGAGAGGACGATATGATTGAATAATGTGATATTACAATATCTTCCGTACAAGGTATTCCAACAAGGATCGAATTTGTATTATGATCATAGAGAGAGAAAGTTATATGAATGCAATTAGTGTATAGCTAATGGAGAATTTGAGTCTACAAGCTAAAATATACCCTAAATAATTAATCTATAATAATTGAATGAGAGTGAAAAATTAGGGTAGCTAAGCAGTTAATTTCTTTCTTAATTGGGAGGTATAAGGTGCTGTATGATATAGTGCCTATGCAGGCTGCAAGTTTATAAAGATCCACTCAAGATTTGTGATGGTGAGCAGAAGAGACTAAGGGGAAAGGATCTAGAACAAAAACTTGAGAAAAACTGAAATACTTATGGCAAATAAAAAACGAGAGATAAAAAACAAGTGAAAAAGAGTGAATGGAGGATGTGAGAAATGATTTTTTAGA
The DNA here is from genome assembly GCA_024520955.1 of Erythroxylum bequaertii. NCBI lineage: Eukaryota > Viridiplantae > Streptophyta > Magnoliopsida > Malpighiales > Erythroxylaceae > Erythroxylum > Erythroxylum bequaertii. Next base: position 6,327,936 of record JANIJF010000008.1, read on the forward strand.
CAAGCATCAACTATTTTTTTTTTAATGAATCCTTTTGAAAAGAAGGAAAAAAAATGATGAATTAAATATTTATTAAGCTACACAAACGCCAAAGCAAGGGAGTTATGAAGGGGGCCAGATCCTCTGGCCCCTTACCCTGGCCCTGCTCTGGTCCTTGATTATCAGGGTCATCCACTTGTGTAGGACCCACATAAATAGATGGCCCTGATGGCTAAGAGCCAGAGTAGGGTCAGGGCAAGGAAGACAGAAGATCCCCTGTCGTTATGAAGGACCAGGACAAATTGCTAATAGTTCAAATAAAATGTCGAAGGTTGTTAGAGGTCTATTGAAGAATATTAGAGGATTATTAACATGAAGTCTACAAAGGAGGCCAAAGGAGCTATGCATACAAAGAGCGAAACTTTATTACTTTAGACTATGCTTAGTTAGATATAAAGTTTTTAATAAAATAGAATGATTTATAATGAAATAAAATGTAATATTAAAAAAATTATTTAAAAGAGATAAAATGATTTATAATGTAATATAATAAAATATGATTCATTTTTTTTTTAATGTAATATACTTAAATATGTAATAACAGAGAATACTTCGTCTGCATGTTATTATGAATTTAAGTCCTAGGTGGGTACCTATTAAAATTGTGAGGTGACGGCAACGCCTTCCATGTGTGAATGATAAAAAACCTAACAGGTGAGTGCTTGAGAGAGATGACCAAATGTTGGCGGTGAATTAATGATAGTCTATGCAGTTGAGGAAATTGACAGGGTGTCAAGCATGAATGTCATTTGTTACATCCACAATACAGTTGTCAAAAGCTACTCTTTGCGTCAAGTCAAATTTATTTGCATTTATAAGGAATGGTGCGAGTGCTACTACCAACTTGTAATGGCATTGAAATAAGTGATAGGGTGATCGTTTTACTTTTTAGCATAACATGGCTATGCCTACTTGCCTCGAGTGAAGTCCACCGCTTGTTTATAAGGTACTTTAAGCCAGCTTAGGTTTCTTTTTATAGCTATACTAATACTAGAACCAAAATCATCACACCCAACTGTGCTTTGTCTAACTTTTTTTGGCAGCTATTAGACCAAAGTACAACAAGAAACCTCTAGGAGCAGTCTTATATCAGCGCTCATCTTCCCTTATGGAGCAGATATTTCAAATGGGGATATAAAAAATATTAGTTTATGGCATTACTTGCCCACTTTTTCGTTGAATTTTCATGCCCTTTGACTGTCAAACTGCTATCCGTCGTCGTGTTCGATATTCCATTTATCTGTTGATTGGTCTGTTTTAACGACACAACAGCAAAGAAAATGCTCATTCAAAATTATGCAGCTTATGTTTTTCAAACAAGAAATCAAGGATCCTCATCTGAGTTTCCTTATATGACAATCCATCACTTTCCGAATTTAGGCGTAAAAAGAGGATAAAGGTTGAGGCGTGTGTTTGATTTTAACATAGGCGCCTGCTGATACGTTGACTTTAAAAGTGTTAGTTACAGGTGACAATAAGACGATTTTTTGGGGGTAAAATTACAATAAAAAATATTATGTTAGAAATTGGAAACGGTTTTTTAATCCAAAATTTTGAAGATATATCTATTTATGCTCATTTAGTCCAAATGGGCTGATTGTTGGAGGTATCTTTGTCAAATCTTCGCTGCTGAGCTAAACCATTCGAGGTGGTTAGCTAGCTATGTAAAACTTACAAATAAAGAAATGTTTTTCATCAAGGTGGCATCTTTATCAAACACCAAGGACGCCGGTAACTGAAATAATAAAAACTTACATGAAATAGGCAGCCTCTTAACGGCACCATATTCAGTATGATGATCCCAATAAGCCGTACAAACAGATACATACAAAACTACAGCTACATGGGAATTTGAACATGTGCTACCTGTAATGCTGTACAAGAAGGATACAGTTAAGAATCACCAGGGTCCCCAGGCCATTACCACAATGCAGTTCGTAAACTTCACTAAAACCAGTCCTTACTAGTCAGTCTTCATCTGACAAACAGACGACATCATTTTCACACGATGTATTTGTTGGTGCACCATCGAATTGGTTAGGGACGAGCAATTGATCCCAGTTAGACCCCGTAGCTGTTAGTGGAGGCAAACTGCATGGTGGAACCGCATCAACATCCATAAGCAACTCAATTGCCGATAGTGACGAACTTGAAATTGGTGGAAGGTTTGCTGCATTTTCAGACCACTGGACTCCACTTTGAGGATTAGCTTGATGTATTGATGGTTGGATTTGTACTGGAAGCTTATGAAGTGTGGGAGTGGAGAGGGGGCTAGAGACCACCTGTTGACATGGCATGCTATGTGCAACAGATGCAGTATTAGAACCTACTGATGCTGAAGGTCTGAAACGTTGCAAGTGAGGAGCAGGAGTTCTAATTTCACTCCCAAGTTGACGATTGGTAATTGTTGGTGGAATGAAGCTCGAGTGGGGTGGTCTGGTTGAGGCCCCAGGATTGTTTATTGGGGGTGAAATCAGGTTTAAGTGAGGTGAAGTACCAGGATTGCTTATTGGAGGTAAAGTAGGACTTAAGTGGCGGGGTATGGTTGAAGTGCCAGTATTGCCTATTGGTGGCGAAATAGGACTTACGTAGGCTGATCTAGATGAAGTGCCAAGGCTGCCTATTGCTGGCGAAATGGGGCTTAAATGGGCTGCTCTGGTTGATGTGTCAGGAATAGGTGACGAAATGGCGTTCAAGTGGGGTGATCTGGTTGAGGTACCAGCATTGCCTGTTATTGGTAAAATAGAGCTTAAGGGGGATGATCTGGTTGAGGTTGGTTGAGGTGCAGGAGTCGTTTGTGTAGCAGTTTGCAAACTGGTTGCTGGAGAACTAGCCAAGTTCAAACCAGTAACAGGCCTCTGAGCAGAGTCTTGTGATGACAGCTGAAGTAGTTGCAGCAGAAAACTAGAGGACAATTCTGATGAAAAAAAAAAGGCATAAATGCATCATCAACGAGAAAAATAAGAGAACAAATAGTGTTACAGTAAATACGTGCCAAGGAAAGTTACAGGATTCCAAATCCCTTGAATTAAAAGTTGGTGCATCAACAAGTAGGCAGGTTTTATGACATTAAAGACACATGCAGGTAACTAAACCCCTATGAAGGGGCTGAACAACTGGTTCAGGGGTTTAGTGGTTCTTGAATTTGTAACTTCAAAATTAAGCTTGACAGAGAAGAACTTTTAAGAGTGTGCAGAAGATACAAAAGAGGGCAAGTTACTCAACCACAAAGTGCTAGAATTTGTAATTTCAACCAATTAAGCTCGATGCAAAAGAAGTTGGAGTTTATAAGAAAATAAAAAAAAGGGCAAAGCAATTAACTACAAACTTTAATTTGATATTGATAGGATGAAGAGTAAGAGTTGAGGTGACAAAAAAGACAACTAAGGCTGAAATTTAGTTTGTGCTAAGTTTTGTAGTAAGATATGTTATCTGAAAACTTATTGAAGATCCTCAATATTTTTCTATAAACTTGAGTTTTCAATTAGAAGTGTAAAGCTTTCTTCAAGGAATGATTCTTGACCTTAGGAGTGATTTCTAGTTCTCTACCTTCCATTATTAAAATTCCAGCTAGTCCTAACTTGAAATTTGAACAACCTAAGCTAAAATCCCAAACCTAAAACACAAATTTTAGCGGCCAGACTTTGTAAGTTCTGTGGATTCTAATCACTAATTTGATATATATTCTGCTCGTCCTACATCAAAGCCACTTGATTATAGCAATTTATAATTTTTCATTAAAAAGTTAACTTCATCTATGGAAGCCGAAGCCTCATTATAGAAACTCAAATATCCTGAATTAATAAGATGCTCAAGTTTTATACAATGGCAACAGTTGCATAGCTTCATTGTGTAGTTAAGACTAAATTTCCACAATTCTATTCGGGTACTTTATAGAGAAATGTGGTCAGCTTTCATAACAATAATGCTCAATGGATGACATTTTTGTAGTCTCAATGAATAAAATCTTAACTATTCCTGTCATTTCATAATCAGTAGTTAAATACCTAACCTTTCACTTTTTTGCCCATCAAACTCATTAAAGAACAGTCAGCAAGTCCTGAGAGTAAAAATTTCTGATTATTTAACAATGACACAAACAAGAATTTCAGAAGTCAAATAACCAGAATTGAAAATGTATTTTATAACAAAAATGATCACCTAACATAGAACTGGGACTAATTTTTTGCTGCATGACATTGTAAGATTCCAATAGGCCTTAAATCACTCAAATTTTATAGCATAAGAAACTTAATTTGTTTAAATTTGAACATGACAGGTTAAACAGCCAAAATAAAGAAGACATTAGGCCTTGCAAGACACTTTAGACATTGAATTTTACGATTTCCACATGGCTGACATAATCACATATGTCAAATACCTTGCTGCGTGGCTGGTGAGTTTGAGACTCTAACATCCCTGCATTTGGAACTAAAAGCCTCAGCCAAGATCTTATTCATGAAAACTTTTTTGTAATTGCTCTCCAGCTGTTTCTTCTTAGAGAGAAATTCACTCTCAAGCTCCTGAATTTTGGTCTCGTACTTTTTACGAATCTGAGCAACCACCTCTGCTATCTCCTTCTCACACTCATCATTTAACTGCGGCTTCTGCAAAATGGAAAAGAAGTTTTCATTTCAAAAATACACCTAGAGCTTCATTCAGCATCAAAGACGAGACAGTTAAATAAAAGGATACTAACTCTGCCTTCATGGATATTAATAATCTGGTCAGTTTCTTTCCTTATTCTCTCCAACTCATTTTGAAGTGGATCATGGTGCAGCGGTGAAGGAATTCCTACATCAGTTGCAGCTTGTACATAATGACTACTAGTAGTAGAAGAAGCAGGAATAGGCCTTGTATCTGCAACATGTATCCCTGAAGTGCTAACGGGTGTTTCTACAGGTGGATGCTCAGCAAAATGTGTTGTGGGCTGCAAAATGGTTTGATTCAACAGATCCGTTCGGTTCTCAACCATTTGCCTAGGAAATTCAGCAATACTGCTTTCAATATGGTCTTCACGGTTTTGCTGGCATTCACTGAGAGTTACTTGACTGTTTTCAGCGAAGATAGGTCGAGGCAAGAACGGGGAAGGATCATCACAACTGTAGATGGAAATAGCACCATCGTCTTTATCTGAAAGGTTTGGGCATACCCTATTCGTCTCTAAAATATCATTAGCACATGTCATGAATTCACCGTCAGAAATTTCAGTTATTCGAACTGAAGCCTCTGCATCCTGCTCATGCACAGCAGCTTTATCCAATGACTGCAAGTCCTCATTAAACACATTCTGATCTGTTTGACCATTTTCATCTTGCCGTTTATAAGCTATACCACCCTCCTCTGCTTTACCAGGAGCACTTTCGGGCACTTCCACTGTGACTTTACCGGCTACCTGGTTGGTTCCCTCAATTATACTTGAGGTGCGAGAGTCTTGATACTTCTCATCACAAATAATCCGGCTACCACATGTACCAATATCATGAATGTCGCATTCTTTGCTGGAATTAGTTTCAGGCCTTCCTGATGAAGCATCCCCATTTTGCTGGTTTGCTCCAGCAATATTATCTGAGGATAGACACTCCTGATTACCGCCGCCAGCGACTTTACCCCAATGAATGCTTTCATGATCAGGGGCCAAAGAAGAAACTCTTTCTTTCTTTCCAGAGATGTTCAAGTCCCTACCAGTTTCAGGTGAAGCAGCATCAGGCACTCCCAACAAAATTCCATCATGCATGCATGAAACAGTAAAATCACAAGTTTTTCCTCCCAATGGAGGATTTACAGGGGCAACATCCTCTAAGCCACCCAGGGTATTGGCACTATCAGGGCCTTGAGTTGGGAACTCCTTACAAGGTGATATCAATGTGGTTCCAAGAATATTTTGTTCTTCAGAGCAAGGTCTATGATCAGTATTCTCCAGACTGTCACTAGAACCAGCAGCCTCAGGAACTCCTAAGCTAACATCCATATCTGGGGTACAAACTTTAGATGAAAGTGCAGTATCAGAGACAACATTCTGAAAAGTTTTCCTCAAATGCACGATGTCAGCCATCCCTCGTTGGGCTTCACCACCAAGCATGTTTGACTTGGAATGAGATATCTGCTCAGACAAAGACTGTAAGCCTGGGAGAACATACTCTTCATCCCCATTGGAACTTAAGGCCTCAGGTACTTCCACTGGAGCCTTGCACCCTGCTGTGGATAGGGAATTCTCTAGATTTCGTAATTCATAGCCTGAACTTAAAGGAAGAGATTCTGCCTTAGTATATCCCGCGTCAAGTGAAGACATCTTATTTAATAATTCAACTTGAGCCCATGACTTCACTCCTTCCACCCAATCATTCTTACCCTCCTTTAACCCTTTTATTGCAGCAATATGCTTCACCTTTAAAGTTTTTAAGCTTGTTTCCCTACAATGCTCAAGTTCTTCAAACTTCTTGGCATAGTGAATATCAAGTAACTTAAGTTTGTCTGATCCCAATGGATTATTAGCAAGTAGACGAATAACAGCTGCCTCTGCTTTATGTTCATTATCAAGTTGCGCCTTCTCTTCCTCATATTTTTTTAAAACTTGTTCCTTTTCTTTCTCCTGTTTTGCAATGAGCTTTGCCATCTGCTTGTCACACTTCTTTTCAATATCCTTGATACTTTTTGAGATATCATAGCGTGCCAATATGACGTGGGGAAGAACTTGATCACCGGAGACCTGTGGATCTGATGGCCTTGACTGTGAAGGCCTTGAAGGTAAATGATCTGGAATAGGATCTTTCAATAATATCTGAGAAGCATTTGGAGAGTAGGCTGTCCTCAGCTTTCCAGTATGATGCAAAAACAGTTTCTTCAAACACCGCAACATTGAGTAAACAAAATCTGCCTCTTCTTTGCGGCAGCCAAAATTCATGTACTTTTTTGCAAGTAGAAGAGATTCCTTGTGGTCTAGTTTGTACTTCAGCAAAGAACTTGCGGTCCAGCACTGAAATTTTTCCAGCATAGAAGTAACAAGTGAATTGGTAGTTCAAGTGTTGAATGATATTAAGAAAAATGATTTACTCAAACTACGTACTTTACCAACACTATACACGACAGATCTCGACAATGAGATATCAAACTCTAAGAATAAATAAAATTCTTTTATCCAAATTTAAATCATATACATAGCAAATGAAAGCAGTAAAAACACTAGATCTTTATCTCTAGTTTGACTTTAATTGGAAAAAAATGATTCACTTTAAAACCTCAAATATCAAGGGCTTTCATAATAGGGTCATAACAAATCATTTAGAGATATAATCAATTTAATTGTTTCTTCAAGGGTTAAAATCCAATCAAGGCCCTATTCCAGGGATATCAATTGAAAATAGAAAACAATAGAAAACTTGGAATCCATGGCCAAGACTATTAGACATGAATTTCCAAGTTTAAATTTATGAAGGAAAAGTAATCCTCCTATATCTTTTGGGTGCACATGGACCCAAATTTGGGCCAAGCATAGATGTGATGTACTTCCACCATAAACACATCAAGTTTTGAACCTTAGTGTATAAGGAATTAATCCTCCTTTTTGAGAAAAATAAGAAAATGAAATAAGGTGCACGAATTGCCAAACAACAAAGGAAAAAACTTCAAATATGGGGTCATTTTAGTTGTATTAATTTCAGAACATGGAATTTTTGTCAGAGGCCAAAGTTAGTCCGTTCAGACTTATGTGTGTATATTATATACATATTGCATATGGTGGATAATTTTAAAATTTAAGCAACTGATTACTCTTCAAAAGTCTCTAATCAAGAAAGTCCGTACATATTCAATAAAAACATACATTAAAAAAAGAAGAAATCTGTTTAAGCATGTGAAGGCCCACCCATGAGTGTTTTCTTAAAATAAAATGATACATCCAAAAAATGTACATACTTTGATACTTTAACAAATTAATGGTAATTTTGTTGCATGTGAGCAAAAGAGATTTAAAGTATCTTCTCTTTCAAAATGGGGCTTGGTACACTACGGAGGTATCAACATTATATTCAACAAGCTTCTCTTTTGTTTCATTGTTTCTACTTTCTAACAACCATAATCTAATCAAGTTTGAGTTAAATAAAAATGGGAAGTTATTTAATATTTTAATCACCAATACATAAGCCATCTTATGCAAATACTAATTATGTTCTTTTATTCCATCAAATCCTCAATTACAATGCATTATAAATATGTGGTAGATCAAAATGCTTGAAGAGATTATGGCGCATAGAGTAAAAGAATATAATTTTTCTTTACAGTTATGCTTATCACAAACATTCAAATAATCAATTACTTCTTACATAACTATGTACACCTAAACATCCCTTATAGTTCACTAGTTGTGAGACTAACAATGATATTGGGAAAAAAAAACATAGATAATGAGAAATAACAGTGTAAGCAGCAGTAGATATAAGAAATTATAAGTCCTTACAAGGGATATTTGAAAGGCCTCCAATACAGTTGCAGGTTCATTATTGACACGATGATTATTCATTACATACTCGAGAAAATTTTCAACCATAGTCTTGACACCATCCTGCAATGATAGCAAAACCCAAATGACAAGCCTTGTAGCAAAACTAAATTTTTGAAGAAAGGGAATAAAGGAGCACTATGAACATGTGAATACTGGGAAGGAACTAAGAGGCATACTGGAAGTTGTAAAATTCCACAAAGTTTTGCTATTTCAGGCTTCAATTGAAGATGTAGACTTTTCTGTGCATTGTGCACATTAGTTCTGTCACTAAACTTGTTCATATTGGCTTTAGGCATTTCTGGTGATTTGTTAGACAAAAAAAGAGAGTTATTTGTATAATTGGAATGAATTGCAGTTAGTTGACTGTTTGATTCAGGCAGCACATCAGACAAACTTTGAGCTGGAACTCCAATTGTTCCTGCACATACAAGGAGATGCTTTATGAAAGGTTATTCAGAAATGTTGAGTAAAAGCCAGAATATTGTACACCACTGACAATTCAATAAATCTTTAATCTAAAGCAGACCCAAGAAATAACACTAAGGAAAGGAGTCACATCAACATCACCTTCCCTGTCCTTATCAGCTATATCTCCATCATTTACAGTTGATTTTGCACGAGGTGCATGATCGCTTGTTGTAGGTAACTTCTTGCACTTTTTTGGAATTTTGTTACCTTCAATATCTATTTCCTGCTGTAAATCAAACAACTGACTCCTTTTCCGAATTCGTTGCGTTGAAACAGATGAATATTTCCACTGTGGTTCCTTTCCTTCCAACAACTTTTTCCAAAATTTATGTGGTGGATCTTCACCCATAAGCTGCACTTTCAGCTCACCAGGCAATGGAAAATTGACACTATAACTTCCTTGTTTCTGTTTGACTTTCAAAATTTGAGATAGGTTTTCTGTACCATTTTCTGTGTTGTCAGAAATTATGGCGGAGAGCTCCCGGGTAACATCTAAATTTGATTTTTCAAACAAAGGACTTCCACCATGAAAATTGGCCAAATTTTCGAATAGATACGAAGATCCCCATATAAGCAGCATGTGAATAGTGCTAGAGTTCATATTCTGTAAGATACTATCAAGCTTCTTGCCTTGCTTTCCAAGGATTAGAGCTTTTTCCTCCACAGTATATAGTGAATATAGACGAAATACTTTTATCTGCTCACGTTGCATTTCAATTGTTATCTTTTGCAGGTTACGTAAATCATTCATTGGGCTCCAGTCACTACCATATATGATGACAGTGTTTACTGATGAAACTTTGATGGTAGGAGAACAAGCACGAGTTTCTAACAACAAGACAAACATTCCTTGATTATTATTGAAGTTGTGAACTTTTGCTTGCTTCTTTGCAGGAGTAATAAACGAATCAATACGCTCATAAGAATCTTCTCCAAACCTCTGACGCACAAAATCATCCAGAATATCTCCAATACACACACCACCACCACTAGACTGTACAAACACGTAAGCAACACGTCACACTGGGGGAATTGAAAAGGAAAAGGTGAAATATGGTTTAAAAACATTAAAAAAGAACTACATCAGGGTGATTTCTTGGACGCATCTAAATCTCATCAATGACCAATCAACTCTAAGGGCTGACTATTCAACCAGCTAGATTACATAGACTTGTGCATAATTAGGAGAATTAGAATCAACAAAAGAAACATTTTCTTTGCAACACCATTAAGGAAGTTGGAACATCACTCTATCAATTAACTACAAGAAATTCGGTCATAATGAAAATATTCTGTATGTCTCATAAAACAGTTTTAAATGTTTTGTGCATTTATTCAGAACATCTGGGACCAATTCTAACGTGAATGCTCTTTCCCTATCAAGTAAAAGATTATTGTTTCTCAAAAGGTTCAACATTAAAAAGTTGATAGATTAATTATGTAAATCTAAAAGTCTAGTTTCCAAGTTTCTATTGGCTGTGTGTGTGCGTGTGTGTGTGTGTGTGTGTGTGTGTGTGAGAGAGAGAGAGAGAGAGAGATGGAGGAAGGGACGGTGGCTATACAACAATGGCAGACAGAGAGCAGTAATTCAAGATTAGTTGCCTTCTATTTAAGCATCGCAGTCAAACACATTTGAATGACATACATAAACCAAACACCATAATAACCATAAAGATATAAAGAAATTGCAGACGGTGGAATAGCCGTAAGAAACGGGGACTAAGCCAAAACATCTTAAGTCATGCAACACATCATATGTAAAAGCTTTATAAGGACTGTTAAGAAATAAATCAATTCAGTGTACCTGAAAAAGAATTAGGACCCTTAAAGCTCTGTTCCTTATATCAGAAAGCATAGCATCAAGAAGTTGTAGCTTGCCACTCGCTTGTATCCCAATATCCAAAATCTCAACTTCTTTACAATCTCTCAACAGCGAGGTTTGCAGTAATGGATTTGTGATGTAGGGGTGGTCACAGCACTGCCAACCATCAACAAGCATATGACTAACAAATCACAAGAGTAGATGAAATAATCTGAAGCTCAGAGAAATTAATGAAGTACCGAAACAATGTAAATGAAAATGAAAAGTATCAACAAGTTGATGATCCAACCCAAATTTTCAGCTTATTAAAAAAAAATGCACTATTTATAGTAATAAGAGACAATAACTATTGATAAGAATAAACAATATCTAGATGCACATGCAGCCTAGACAAAAATTCCATAATAGGTATAACAATTAATAGATAAAATCACCAAATCACAGGCATAAGCAAACAAAGATATAGTACTAATAAAAAAGAATTTAAATCCAAAAAATCATGTGATTCATTGCGAATTTATTCAGCCACACCTTCCGTGTGGAGATGAGAATATCTCGAAGGACCCCAACAGTATCATTTTTTGAGGTTGAACAAAGAGACAGAGCATTTGAAAGTAGAGAAGCACAATACTGCTCCAGCTGCATAGGTGATAAATGGACAGGTACCCAATACTCTTCAAATTTTGAGGAATCCGACTTGCCACCATTAACCAAATACCGTGACAAGCTATCCTTTAAATTACTGATCTTATTGTTAGATAAAATAACTGAACTCTCCGTACTGCAACCACTCTGACAATCAAGCAGTAACAAATTTTCAGCAATATCATCCTGTAACCCATAGAGTAACATACAGAACATCAACAAAATTAGTGGAGGCACCACAAAATAATTCAGGATAAATATCAATGCATGTAGTCATGTAGAACCATACCTTAAGTTGACCATTGACAAGGAGAAGCTTCATATCAGTTCTTAGCTCAATAACTTTAGAGATATGAGAATATATCCCAGAGAACTGGCACTCATCAATCACAACCACATTCCATTCAATAGAATTGAACACATTAAGATCCTACAGAACCATTTATGTGGTTAGATATCCTCATTACTGAACAAAGAAGTCCAGTAAATTCAGCAATAGTAATAACAAATCTTTGTTTCATCTTTTATTTCACTTCTTCAGATTTTTATAGAAGTGAAAAAACGTTAGAAATCCCTTTTTTCCAAAAAGAATAAAAAAGTTTCTTTCGTGACAACCACACATGCCTATTATGTTCTGTAAGAGACAAAAACCTTGAGTAATATATCCTGTAGACGATTGAAACGTGCAAGATCATCATAAAGACAACTTGTCAATCATTTTAACCAAACAGAATTCCGTGCTATAATATCGTGTAAGATGCAAAAGATATACCTCAATGAAAATATCCATTGATGTTATCAGATATTGAAACAATGCACAATTTCCTTCCTCATTAAACTCCAGTGTTCTAATTCCTTCGCGCACATCTTTGTTTCCACAGTAGACCACTACATCAGAAGAAGCAATGTGGAAGAACCCTTGATCCCATAGATTAAGCATATCAGAAGTTGTGATAATAAGAATAGGTTTAGACACATGGTATGACAATGATGTGAGAAACAAGATCACCCTCAACACCCTTTCCTGCATGCAAAAATAGAAAAAGAATGAGTAGAATGCCTTAACTCTGATTTCAGCCAATCAATTATAGTAGCAGATAATACGAGCTATGAAAGTATCATCCAAATATGTGGGGTTGGCAAAATAGCCAAGCCCGAAACAGCCCAGCCTGAAATCAATAAGTTCAGCCTGAGTTGTCCAGGCTTTGAGTCAGGCTCAGCCTTTTTTTTCAATTTATGGGCTTCAAGCTAGGCTTCGGCTCCATGGCCTTGCCTGACTATATGTAAAAAGAAAACCCTAGCCCCTTCTTCTTTTGCTTCAACAGCCGCCCAACTCGCTGGTACATGTTGCATTGCCTGATCCTTCTCTTCTCTTATATTCAGTTAACTTCTCTTGTTCCTTATAGTGCAGAATAAGATGGCCTTATGCTCTTGTCCAACCAGCATATGCGCAGGAAAAATTCAAAGAAACTATTGACCCACCCACAATTGAAGACCAATGACTTCAGCATCCCCTTCTCATCTCTTCCCTTGTTCCTTCTAAGTTTCTTTCCAGATTAATAAGACTCATAGTTTGGGTTGTCCTTGCAAATGCACTTTTGGATCTCAAACATGGGATGACAGATTGATGGGCAGCGAAACTTTGACAACAATGAGATGCAATGAAGAGCTTTGGGTGGCTCGCAGTTTTTGGGTCAGGCTCAGGCAACATGAGTTAGGTGCGATCGAGTTTTGGACCAGGCTCGAGCCGCACCTTAGGAAGGTTAATCTGGGTCAGGCCCAGCTCAGCCCGACCCTTTGCCATCTATACGAATATGTGATACATATTATAACAATATAATCACAACACTCTTCAAGCTAGAGTCGATGTTCAGTTTGCTACAAATGATTCCCTTGTTCAAGGACATGCTAGATCCCTCAAGCATCCAAGACTAATCTTGTTTGGAAGAATTTCATTGAGCCACATGTAAGACTCTTCTCATCTAGGGTGAGTTTTTCCCAAGCATGCCCAAACGGGCCAGTTAAGTTCTTGAACCTTCACTGGTGAAATAAATCTCCGGGTTCACAGCTTCACTCCATCAATCTATGAAAAGGACATCCTAAGATTCTTCTTGTATGAAATGAATTTCATCTAAACATGCCCAACCTACTACTCAGACTCTCAAACTTCCACGAATGAAATTGATCACTAGGTCTGCACCTTTAGTCCATCAATTTGTAAAACAAAGACCAACTCATACATGCTATTACTCATATGGACTGCTGCTCTTACCATACAAGCAGCACTGTTCATATCATATGAACAGTGACACTACTTATGCCATAGGTATGATACTGTACAGTTCACCTTTTTTGTCTTTGGTGAAGGGTAGGTGTGGAAATACTGAACAATTGTATTTCTTTTCTATTATTCATTAGTACACAATTACATGTATATATAGAAATAGAGCTGGCTAATTCAGGAAACTAGTATCTGTACATAATCTTCTAATATTTATACATAATCTCCTAATATTTATACACAATATCAGATCTGATACATGTTATCTGATTTGATATTATTGCCTTTTAGGAGTCAATAATATCTTAGGAAATATTCAGCTGAATATTTCCCAACACTCCCCCTCAAGCTGGCT
>JANIJF010000008.1:6342145-6352485 GCA_024520955.1 Erythroxylum bequaertii
ATATCAGATCTGATACATGTTATCTGATCTGATATTATTGCCTTTTAGGAGTCAATAATATCTTAGGAAATATTCAGATATTATTGCCTTTTAGGAGTCAATAATATCTTAGGAAATATTCAGCTGAATATTTCCCAACAGTAGGTGTGGAAGTCCAAAAGCAAGGATTCTTATAACATACAAAAGAGTTAAAAGAAAGTAATAGAACGGTTAACTGTAATCAAGTATTAGCCCATCCACATATAATAAGTAATATTATGATATGTGACAGGTATATGACAAATAAAATTCTCTAACAGTTAGAATCCAGAACCAGAAACCCTCCAATTAAATGCCAATGCATAACTCCGGGTAACAAACATGAAAGTGCAGCACAACGCCAACCATGATATTGTCCATAAACTCTAGTTCTATCGTAGAGGGAACATAAAGTACATAATTGTCAGATGCAAATTTATTGGACAGCACTGTTTAATGCCCAGCAACAAATCTGAGTTTCTTGGATTAAGATCATAAATTAGTCACTCCCAGTAAATTACTGAATTGTACTAAATGCCATCTGGAAAACTAAGCATATTGACAACAGGAATGGAAGTACAATTTACCAAGCTCGCTTGATCATCTATCAGAACAGTATTTTGCCCCCTGTGCCAAACATCACGAAGAATATTCACAAAGTCCAAATGATTACTGTCAGATCCAAGTGCAGCTCCAGCTGATAAGTGTGACAACTTAACTGGAAAATCTTTTTCCATTTGAAATTTCTGCAGGGAGATAATCACAAGACAATGTTTATAGTGGTGAAAGAAATCAATGTATGAAAAGCAGCTAGTAGTATAAAGAGACAAATACTCCATCTACCCCTCCTTCCCTCCCCGCCTCATTGTATGAAGCAAAAGAAGTAAAGACCACAGAAGACTACAGAAAGCATAAAGGAACAAAAAGATATATCGATGAAAATCTCCATCCCTCCCTTCTCTCTTTTTCTTAATTATCTTTTACTTTTTAACCAAGCAATCTCTGCCAAGGCATATATACAGTTTTGAGATTACAGATTACGCTCTTAGAACTCAAAATCTTTTATTCTTTTGTTTCCATGAAATGTAACACAAATGAAGGAAGATTATGAGCACAAGGGAAATAAAGTACGGTTGTAGCCCCGATTCAACCACAGGAGCAAAATCTAAGTAGGCATGCAATTTTAAATATGAATTAAGACGTGAATTTCGAATCAGAAGTATATGATTTCTAATCTCCAGCTGTGCACACCTCATTTATTTTAGCCCTCTTTGCCTTGTCATGGCGATTTTCATAATCCCTAATCAGACTTTGGGCTTCTGGCAAATTCATAACTGTCTTTTGTGACTCCCAGGTTACGTGTTCATAATCAAGGCCGTGCCACTTTACAAGCCACTCATAACAGCAATCTAGAACACATTCCACATGTTCTTGATTAAATTTATCTCGCTGTCTGGGGGTTATTATTTTCTTCTTTTGGAGCAACCGTTGTGGCACCACCCACTTTTGATTATACTTTGCAACCTGAAGATCATAAAATCTCTTCGAAAATAAAATATTAGCGTATATAAAGAAGTGCCAAAATGTAAACTCCTCTTCCAATTATATCTATGCAATGATCCAATGTATGAAAGGGAAACCTGTTACATATTTGAGATTCACACCTCATTCTTTTGGTTGAATTTTGCAACAAGCAATGGAGCTTCAAGAAGCAGTTGGCTTTCTGGGATCCAGCAATTGTGAACATGAGCAAGACCTTTGTACTTGACAAAAAGTTGCCTCTCTTTGAATCCTACAAGTATAAATAAGTTACAGCTAAGAACTCTACAAAATAGTTTTCAGTGAAGCTAGTTACAGATTATGCATTTACTAACTAACAAAAACGTTTACAACTATCACAAGAATAATGGACCATTTTTCCGTACCATCGCTGTTTGATACCTCCACTTCTCTAGCATCCCAAATTGACTCTACTCCTTCAGAAACTGAATGTGCCCCTAATTCTATCTTCTTCTTACTACACATAAAACAATACCAAACACCAAACGGAAGGTCCTTCAGGGCTGGATCTATGCAAGACATATGGTAGCCGCTTTTGCATCCTAGTCCATTGCAACACCTGAATTGATATTCATAGAAGCATCACCAAAAGAAGCAAATAATTAACACTACAATCGTACCGAGTATGTTATTCCTTAGGTCTCGCTCATTTGTTTATTATAGTAGGCAGTAGAATATTCTATAATAAGAGTACACAATATTCCTATATAGCACTTAAGCTTGTAACAAAGTATTCCGATATTGGATACATAATAATATTCTTATACAAAATACTATATTTTTGTATCAATCAATTTTCCTTACCAGAAACTAAATTGGAATAGATATTGAGTTTATCACTGCTAGGTAAGAACTCAATATGTATTAGGAAGAGTTACCATTATTATCTTAGTTTTATCAGGATTTAGTTGACAGGATTCTTATTTAACCAAGTGAACATTTCAGTTTATAAATGGCAAGAGATTTTAGTTTCTGAATGCTAAATTCTGCTTGGAAAATGAGATGCTTTGTCTGTAAGAGCAATTCTTGGAAACTAGATAGTCATTCCTGATTCTCATTCAAAAACCTAGACATGATTTCTAGAGCCATTCCTTTCTTCTAATTCCTCGATCCTAATCTCCAACAACCGATATTTACATCCTACTTGTGACTATCAAATTAATAGTGGCATCATCTGTATCGGTTCTACATCATTTACTGATGTAAATCAGAAATTTATGGCAGAAAGGCTAAAATTGAGGGGAAAAAAGAAAAGACCAAGAAGAGAATAAAGAAGAACAAGAGAATAGAAGCGTAATAAAAAAAAGTATAAAAGAGAACATAAGGCCAAAGAATCAAGCCTATATCCATGTTCAAAATCATTGAAAGTAACATTGAAAGTAAACATCTCATTTATGACAGTTAACACTAATTCTTATACTAATTGCAACTTCGCTACAGAGACAAATTGAAACCAAGTAGTAAATATGGGACTGCTAGTACTAACAATTCAACTAGAATTAGAACTAGAACTAAGAACTTCAACTCTAAGCAAAGCAACAGAAATTGAAGTCCACTTCTAAGAGATGTTGATGACATCATTAATTCATTATCCTGCATAGCTTACTCTTTCATTCTTGCTTATTGAATGCAGTTGAATCAGTTTTTATGAGCATAAAATAGTAACGCAGACTTTGCCTCAAGGGCAAGTGAAAGAACAAAACCATCATATGTATGCAACGAATATCCAATACAATGTCACTGGCCGAGATACATACATCAAGAACTTCCATGATGAAAAAAAATGCCACTCGCTGGCTGAAAACTAGTCATACAACAAAAGAGCAACAAGAAAAAGATTACTCACGAGAGCCATCCACCACGCTTGCAGAGAAGACATGTATTCAGATCACTGTCTAAATGAGAGTCTGTTAAAGGCTCATTATCCGGTAAGACAGAACTGCATAAATGGGCATTCCCTGTGGTAATAAGCGCTTCAGTTTCCCCTCTATCCTAATGCAATAAATCAAAAGGTTACACAGGCATTGACCTTAGGATAAGTTAAAAGGAAGAATTCAGAAATTTTTTAACACAATTATTATAGAAAATGTACAACTAATACCATGGCATATGAACCCAAAGCATTGAGATAGAAGCAAGAAGATTTCAGAAAACCAGGATTAGGTGGCAAAAAAGAAGGTTGACAACATGTCACAGGTGAAGCTTAATCTATAAAAATATAACTTCTCAGAAATCCTTTTACATGAGTTAACATAATAAACAATTATGATAACGATCATCTAGCATTCTATGAAGTTTATGTCCAGTCTAAGTTCATAATGCAACAAAAAGGAAATGCATCATGCTCCATCAATCAAAAGCAAAATGCGGTCCACATACTTTTTAAATGCATCACACAACAATAAATTTAAATAGCTTAATAGAATAACTTGGAAAATTTTGAGGGCTACTTAAGCTTTTACCAAATTATCATTAATGAAGGCAGGAAGAGTTTTCCAACTTTATGCTTTCTTCCAGTAAACAATTTTTAGACTACAACAGATGTTCATTAGAAATATGGGCCATGAGAATAAGTACTGGAACATCACATACAAAATTGGGATTCAGAACTAGAACCTATAGCAACAATATTATTACTGCCATAAACCAATAAATAACAGCAATTTCATCAAAAACAAAAAGCTGAAATCACAAGAAATACTTCAAAATGATGTAGAAACCAACCTTTGCTACAGTGATGCCACATAAATCCTGGTTTACTTTTGTCTTGCAAGAGCAAGGCTCCTGCTGCTCCAAGACTTTGTCAATCCTGCAATTTGAACAATTAGAAACCATAAGAAATTATGAGGCAACTTCCCGGGGAAAAAAAAAGAACAAAATTATGAGTCAACATTGCTGCTAAAATTGCATGTTTAAGAGTTCAAAATCCACTAGTCCATAAAACACCTACATATCAACCATCAGTTTTAAATGATATAATACCCTGGCAAATTGAATTAAAGCAAAACTTAAAAGCATCGCCACCCATTCTTGTAGTAGGTTGTCATAATTGGATTATAAGCTGCCTAGTTAATTATAAAATTTCAAGATTAATATTGGATATAATATTTTAAAACTTCGTGAATATCCTAGGGATGGAGGAACAGCCTAATTAATAGCCACTAATGCTTCTCATATCAAGGACTGGTATTCATCTAATAAAGTTGATTGCGTTATACTTTTAAGGAAAAGAATCTTTGCAACTCGGGAATCTGAATGTAACATCCTTCTTTGTCTAAAGCTTCAAACATCGTCATGTGCCAATGTTTGTTGAAGATAAGAAATTGGCAACCCATGCTTGACAGCACAAAAAATACAAAGAATAAAGGCAATTTTAGCTCCATCAGATTTAAGGGAAAATGAATTTGTAGAAGCTAGTTATTCAACTTCACAAACTTTAAATGACATCCATCAAGATTATAAGCTCTCCCTATGTTGTTACAATTCTAGATACCACTGAATTACAATGAATGTCTGTTACTACATTGAAAGCACAATTTCAATGCCACTTTTGCAAAAGGGGCCACATCAGAAGAATAAAAGTGGCATCTATTTGTTCAGATCCTACAAAGATGATTAATCATATTGCCTCTCATTAAAATGCTTTAGACCTTTCCATAGAACAGGCAAATTTTTTAACTTCCACCCGATCTTTATACCATTTAAAGCAATAACACATGAGAGCATACATAACTCAGAGATAGGAAAGGAATGGCTACATGGATAAGTATCCAAACTGCAACAGATATTGCTTTCCTTGTGTATTTTGGGGCTGATTTTTGAACTTGCATTAATTATGTTTATTTGAACTTGCATTAACTATGTTTCAACAAGGCTTGCTTCTAGCTATGTTTTTATATGATGTTAAACCCCAGAAGCTTTCAACAAGGCTTGCTTCTAGCTATGTTTTTATATGATGTTAAATCCCAGAAGCTTTGCCTCCAAACTTGGATGCCAGAGGAGAGCCTGAACGAGGGAGAGTATAATCCTAGATTATCCCATGTCATCTTATTATATTTATGCCTTCTTGAGATAAAGTACTTGCAGAAAAGGAAAAAAGAAAGATACTTTTCCAATTTAGCAAGCAAAAGGTCTACTTTGATCTTATTTTTGTACATGTTGTACTTTTGAAGTCCTTGGATTTCCTCAATTGCCAGGAAAAATGTAAACCAAGACCTATATTAAAGGGAAACTGGACTTAATTGGATCGCCCTTGAATTTTAAGGCTGGTTGTCTCATCTCTCCTCACTATTCATATAGCTTTTTTCCGAACTTTTTGTTGTCTCATTATCACCATCATCCTTTCACCTTTCTAATCTCTCTCCAATAATCCACTATACTTATTTGTATCCCCAACCCCAAACTAGAAAAGCACCTCAACAAACCGAAGAAAAGATGAGGTCCATGAACATCCATTGTCATATGCATAAACAATAAATATTGAAAGTAAACATCTATTAAAAGCATAAATGTTGACATTATTCTATGTTTATGAATTATAATTCTAAGCATAAATGATGACAACGGAAAGCATTTTGACAACATCTTCACGTAAATAAGATTACTACTACATAAATCTGCATCTTGAAGATGCCAACTATTAATCACAGGTAGGCTGCAAAAAAGGGGGAAGCGAGAAAGAGAAGACATGAATATATGTTGCCTGTACCTTTGTTTCTTAGAACATGCAGCACAACTCTGCTCAAGATTGTTTCCTCTGCACTCATGTGAAGAAGATGCAATTACATCATTAACTGTTTCTTCTAATATCACAATGGCAGTATCAGAAGTCCTTTGCCTTTTGCAAGTTCTTGCTTCATGATCACTCTGTGACTCTGTAAGATAGTCAGGTGTGCCTTCATTGAGAGTAGAATCTACCAACTCTCCGTGTAAATTTTCCTCTGCCATCTCAGCAGAATCATTTTCCTGTTTGGACTCTACAATTTGATCCTTCTGCTCCATATAAGAAGATTCAATCTCAACATGATTTTCAAATGTCTCTTTCTCTGCTTTCCTTACAATAGAATCAGACCCTTCCGCCGTTCCTTCAAAACTTTTCCCAATGCTCTCTCCTCTAAACTCGTCCAGCTTCTCACCACCGTTTTTGGAAGCATCATCTCCATTTTTGGTGCTAGACCTCACAACAAAATTATCACTCCTCCTCTGCTTACTAGGATAACCTACAATATTAAGCAAGAACCTGTAAAAAAATTCACAATAACCACTTTTCTTTACAAAAGGACTTTGATAATAATTCTATTAGGCAAGAATGCCAAAAACTCCAATTGTATAGAATGTTGCTTTCATGTTTTTGATACCTCAAGCTTGAGAAATCAATAATCCTCAGATAAAGAAATCCCTGCTCAAGAAAAAATTCAATACAAATTGCTATATAGACAGGAAAAGGACAAAATTAGCAGGTTACCTGCCACATTATCTTTCATTGCTTTCTGCTTGAACAATTTCCTATAAGCACGAGCATCCATTCTCTTCTTTTCCTGTTTCTCAATACTGTGCATGTCTCTAGATTCATGTGTCACTGGTCTTTCCCTTTTCACATTTTTCTTCATAAGCAACGATGTCGTGTTCATGTCAAGTTCCTTTGACCCAGAACTGGACGAGGATTGTTTCAGTCCCCTTTCAGACCTCCTCAAAGGACTAGGTGCAGTCTGCTTCTCAACTCTCTCAGATTTTCTTGTAACAGGAGTAACTGGTGGAGACTTTTTCTCAAGTCTCCCAGATTTTCTAGTACTTGAGGGGCTTGGAGTCTTATTTATTTTTGATGATGTTTCCCTAGTAGACCTTCTCAGACCCAATGCATCAGATGACGTGGCACCTGAACTTGTGGATAGTTTGTCAGCAACATTTCTATCTTCTGTATTATTGATCTTAACATCCTTAGCTTTACGACTGGATTTAGTATCATTTGTCATTGCCTGAGAACTGCAAAGATTCAGTAAAATTAAACTCATACCAGTTGCTGAATTTTCATAAGCTAATTCCTGAGAAAAAGATATGATCAGATTTCTACCTTTGACTGTTTTTCTTTCCCATTAAATGATTTCATGCATCAAACAGAAACGCTCTCAAATAACATTGTAACTGCATAAACCCCAAACACACAATCAGCTACCCAGCAACAACTGTAAATATGTATTGAAAAGCATTATACAACGAACTTTCATGTCGGATAAATCCAAGCTGATGACACCTGACTATCCTGTGACACAGGACCAATAACAATACAATGCTAACATTCCGCCCCATTAAATTGCGCCCAATAAAATAAACCCTAACAGGCCATACAAAAATCAAACCCTAAGTTCAAAATAACAACTACTATGTTAAGCAAACATATCGGAGGAAACAAGACGTTGAAGGAAATCCACTGGCAAGATTCCTTTCTTAAAAAAACCAAAATGTTGAGTTTCGATGAAATTAATTGAAAATGCTCAAGTTATGATACTAAACTAAATATAAAGCACCTCAACGACGAAGAATCAGAAATCCCTAAATCTGATCTCCAGACTTGGAAACAGAAGGACATAGAGAACAGGTTGCCTGGAATATGCGACCAATGCAGAGAACGGGAAAGCAAACCAAAAATTAGAAGGCAAGTGACCATATCGCCTGCTACTATGTATTATTTATTATTATTATTACTATGGCAACACTGTATTATATGTTAAAGTTTCATTATAATTAAATTAGATTCCTATAATATTAAGTCCTATATAATAAGTATATCCTAATGTTTCATGATGATTTTAATTAATAATTTTATTTAAAATTAGAGATTTTTATAATAAAATTATTATTTATTTATTTATATATATCCTAATGTTTCATAAATTTAAATTTATGATATGTGTATGTATATTAGTGACAATAAATTAAATTGAATTAAATCTAAATTTAAATTTAATTATAAAATTAAATTAAATTGGGGTTCGGAAGTTAAATAATCTTTGAAAGGAACTTTTTTAAAAATATGAAATTAATTCAATCAAATTTTGATAAATTAAATCATAAATTTGAAGAAAATAAAAAAAATTGACTAGACTTTTTTAGTCATATATCTTGTTAAATCATAATATGATAGATTGTTTATAGGAAATATAGGAAATTTTTTGTAGATTTAAAATTTAACAATGCATTCATTGGTCTTAAAGGATTAAGTAAAATGCAAATTTAAGATATTATTTTATTTTCTACAAATAAAATTTATATTAAAAATTTTAAATCCAATTACTAATTATCCAATTTTTTGATCGAAGAGTTATAAGATACATATTGTGTTAAAAATTCTGTAGATGAGTTCAGATAATTTGAAATAATTAATCCATTAAATAATTAATTTAATAAATATATTTTACATAGTAAAAAATATAAACTAAAGTCTCTAATAATAAAAAAATTAAAGAGTTATAAATACTTATTATATTAAAATCTCTATATTGAGTGTTTCGTTTAACTTGAGATAGTTGATTTATTAAATTTTTAATCCACTATTTAATATATATTTGGAAAATAACTTTTACAAATTTCAGAATTCTTTAGAAAAGGAAGAGAATTAAAGTTACTCCACTTTAAAAGTGATAGAATAGAAAGGAAGCAGAAATTGATGTATGATTGAACTGTTTTTCTTATATCTCAATGAATGACTTTACACTTTACACTGTATTTATACAAGTTTATGATATCTAAGTTGTTGAGATAAGATAAGATACAAATGAATTCAAATGAGATACAGAAGATAAATTGAAATATAAGATACAAATCATAATAATTCTGTTGAGTTTGTAAAAGATCTTCACATGTTTATCAGCCCCCCCTCAAGTGCACGGTGAGTTCTCACAATGAGCTTGTCATGAAGATTGTGAAAGACAAAGGAAGATAAAGCCTTGGTCATTATATCTGCAATTTGATCACAGGAAGATAGATGTTCAATAGTAAGCGCCTTGTTGGTAATCAAAGCACTGACAAAATGAATATTAATCTCGATATGTTTTGTACGAGTGTGAGTGATGAGATTGGTAGCAAGAAAAGTTGCACTCAGATTATCACACCAAAGAGTGGGTGTGGTGTGAGAGAAACCAATTTCACTGAGAAGAAATGTAATCAAACAGATTTCAATAGCAGCATTAGCTATACTGCGATATTCTGCTTCAGTGCTAGATCTAGCAACAATAGGTTATTTCTTTGCACTCTAAGAGATAAGGTTTGGGCCCAGAAATATACAATAACCAAATGTGGATCGACAATTATCAAGACACCAAGCCAAATCCGCATCACAATAGGCTTGAATAGAGAGAGAGGTTTGTCAGGTTAAATGGATAGCGGAAGTTGATGTGGAGCGAAGATAACGAAGAATTCTTTTGATAGTCGTCCAGTGAATGTCAGTAGGACAGTGAAGGAATTGAGAGACTTTATTGACTGCAAATTGAATATCAGGACAAGTAAGACAAAGATATTGGAGAACACCAACAGTACTTCGATATTCAGAAGGATCAGGGATAGGGGTACCATGATTTTTGGAAAGAGGAAGAGTTGGGGTGATTGGTGTGATGGCAGGTTTAGATTAGGCAAGGCCTATGCGTAGGAGAAGGTCTTTAGTGTACTTAGTTTGGG
The DNA here is from genome assembly GCA_024520955.1 of Erythroxylum bequaertii. Classification (NCBI taxonomy): domain Eukaryota; kingdom Viridiplantae; phylum Streptophyta; class Magnoliopsida; order Malpighiales; family Erythroxylaceae; genus Erythroxylum; species Erythroxylum bequaertii. The sequence goes on from JANIJF010000008.1 coordinate 6,352,394, forward strand.
TAAGAAAGAGTCTAGTAAGTGTGGTAGTTGCTTCTATCCTAAGAAAGTAATGAAGAAGACCAAGATCTTTGATAGAGAATGTAGTATTTAGG
>JANIJF010000008.1:6532595-6543375 GCA_024520955.1 Erythroxylum bequaertii
GAACACTCTTTTGACAAATAATGGCATTTAAAGATAATTTCTAATGTCATATGGCATTTGTCATTGATGCATTGTTGTTGTGACAATAGAAACTAACTCTAGTATAATGAAAAAATGCAAACCGATTCTACCTTCTTAATCTTGCTTTGACGTTTCTTATACTATTATTTGTGGCTTAAGTTGTCAAAGTGTATTTGTTGAACTAGTATTGCTTGTAGATCCTTAAAACTGGAATTTTTTTGTGATTGATTCTCCCAATTGTACTTTGTTCAAATATCTTTGGTGGAGGAAATTCATTTTGTGCTTTCACCATTCCTTTTTTCCTAATTCCTAGCTAATATAGGTAGTTGCATCGATTACAAGTTTCTTTTTATCCAGTTTCCAGACTAGTTCCGATTTATGTGTGCTTCTCATAGAACACCATTTAAATAACTGCTATATTTGTATATTAAAAACAAGCTTCTTATTCTCCAGTAAATAGTAGCGGATCTTCAAATAAAAGTTGGACTACAATCTCACCATTGCTGTGCTGAACGGACATATGTTTTAACTGTCACCTAAGGGGAAAGTATGTTATTACACATGCTTCTTTAATTTATGTCATGTCTGTAAATTGGCTTATCTACTTCTATGGTAGGTCTATAACTTGGCATCTTGAAACATAATATTTGCATCATTTTCCTTTTTAAGATGCGACTTAATTGCATAGATGTAATGTATTTGGATGCTATTGCTGCCTTTTTAGCCGTTTGTTATTTGCAGAATGTCCTTTCCTTAAATGCTTTACTCTTTTCCTTAAAGGTATCATATCTGGCTTCATTTCCCTAATTACTGTTTACTTTTACTGCAGAATCCGAGAAAGGAAAGAATCTGTGACAGTGCTCTTGTGTGGCACTAGTGGCTGTGGCAAATCTACATTGTCTGCATTGCTGGTACTCTTTTGAGTTCAAATTGCTTTTCTTTTTCCTTTACTTTTCCCCTTTTGTTGTATTTAGTTCAAAGTAGGAATTCATTTATTTATGATTTTTGCTTGTGATTTGTTGTCATTTCTGTAAACATATTCATTTCTTCATCTTTCTTATACAGGGTAGTAGGTTGGGAATTACAACGGTTATATCCACTGATTCTATTCGGCACATGATGAGGAGTTTTGTAGATGAGAAAGAAAATCCTCTGCTGTGGGCTTCAACATACCATGCTGGAGAATATTTGGATCCAGTTGCTGTTGCAGAAGCAAAGGCTAAAAGAAGAGCAAAAAAATTGGCAGGTATTGCAACTGCAAATCCCACTGAGGAAGGAGCTGATGGTTCTACAGTAGGGAAATATGGTACTAGATCGTTAGAGACCAGTTCTGGTACCATTAGTCCTAAACAAATGGCAATTGAAGGGTTTAAGGCACAAAGTGAGATGGTGATTGATAGTCTTGATCGTTTGATTACTGCCTGGGAACATAGAAAAGAGTCTGTTGTTGTTGAGGGTGTTCACCTGAGTCTTAACTTCGTGGTAAGCAATTTCCCTTGGCCTTATCTCATGTTATATCTAGCCTTTTCCCCCTCCTTGTATTCTTCTTTTCCATATTAACATGACTTTGTACCCTCTCCATTTTATCATGATCTAGATGGGCCTCATGAAGAAGCATCCTTCTATTATACCATTCATGATATACATCACAAATGAAGAGAAGCATTTGGAACGGTTCGCTGTCCGCGCAAAGTACATGACTTTGGACCCTGCTAAAAATAAATACGTGAAATACATTCGAAACATCAGAACAATTCAAGATTATCTTTGCAAACGGGCTGACAAGCATCTTGTCCCAAAAATCAACAATACAAATGTTGACAAGAGTGTGGCAGCCATTCATGCTACTTTTTTCAGTTGCCTTCGGAGGCGTGAGTCAGGCGAGCATCTCTATGATCCTGTCAGAAATACTGTTTCCCTTGTAGATGAGGAATACAGAAACCAGTGTGCTGCCAATTCATTGAGTTCCAAGGGGATGTTTCAGCTGATTCAAAGAAAAGGTTCTTCTAGGCATCTAATGGCTCTTTTTAATACCGATGGTTCAGTGGCAAAGGCTTGGCCTGTTGATTCTAATGGGAAACCTCAATTAGGTGCCTCTGACACTGGATTTTGGATGCCAACGTATGGACCATTGCAGATTGGTAAAGCTGAACCAGTTAATCTTCAGTTTGGGAACTTTGGGATCAGTGCTTGGCCTTGCGGTGGCGGCGGCACTAGCCGTGCTAGTAGTGTTGCAGATGAGGCAAGGGCTGATCCGAATGATAATGGGAGTAGATATTACTCTTCTTGTTGCAGCTCTCCGAGGATGTCAGATGGACTTTCTAAAGAGGTACGGGAAACTATTATCATTACATATTGAACTTTGATTTCTAGATGGTAGAATTAATATTTCAAGGCTTAGCATGATAGAGACTAGTAGTTGGAGCTGCCTACCTTCCCATTAAGATGAAAAATCTCTTATCTTCCATATAATGCTTCACTTATTGGAATTTTGTTGTGTTCATTCACAGCTCAAAGGGGAGAATTCGGTTCATGGCAGTGATGAAGAAATTGATGATCCACCTGAGGTTGACAGTGATGAGGATTTCACTGATGAAGATAATGAACGTGTTCATGAAGAGGTTAGCATAATTGGCGTGTTTGCTTGATAAAAAGTTCAGGGGCATTTATGTTCATCATGTGAGTAGTTAGGAGGACTGTTGAATAGTATATTATCTGACAAATTAGCTGGGTACATGAAACATTTGTGTCAGAATACAGATTTATGATGAAATGACTCTCAAATCAAAATCCTTAGTTGTGCTATGAAACCAAGACTAGGCGTTGCATTCACAGTTGTTGGTTTCCACAGTTGCTATGAAATCACGTTGGTTTCCACAGTTGCTATGAAATCATGTTGGTTTCCACAGTTGTTTATCTGACACATTTGTCAACTTCTTGTAAGACAGATTGGATCAGTTGATGAGGAGTCAACAAAATCAGATGAAGAGTACGATGATTTGGTAATGCAAGATGTGCAGGAGAATGGTTATTGGTCAGATGATGATGAGTACCGAGACAAGTTACATCCCATGTCTAGGAGCAGATCAATCCCCGTGAAGGGAGATAAGTACAGACAGAATCTGGACCATGCTTCTCTAGTTATGGAGAAGAGTGAGAAAATACCAAAGTCTGGTAATGTCAAGATGAGAAAACGTTCACTCAGCATACCGGCCATGGGAAAGCAGGGGTCAGCAGTTGGAGATCCCATTCTTTCGGGAGCCTCGCAGAGGTAGAGCCCATGGCATGGTATAACAATTTTGCCCTTTGCTATTTATCTTTTCCTTGCACCTTTATGAGGTTTTTAATCCACAAGTCATTTCGACGATGTATATATTTTGCGTGGTTGAATTACCAATGGGATTGCCAAGTCCACCGTAAGTTGAGGTTGATGGAACACTACCTAGCTTCAAATACTGCAGTTCTCCTAGGAAGTGAAGGTGACATCATAAATTCATAGTAATTTTCCTAGGAAACAAAATAGAGCAGAACTAGGCACTTGTGACGAGTTGATGAGTGTTCCAATTCCTTAGTTTTTTGTTTGTATCTGTTCAATCTTAGACACAATCCCGTTCACACTTCAGTCGATGGCGTTCGATGGAAAAGAAATGGTAACAGCAATTGAATTGGAATGAAATTGTACAAGCTGAACTGAAATAAGTCGATGAGGTTTAGCCAATTGAGACCTGGCACGAAGTTTTAAGGACCGGACTGGACCAGACCAGACAGGATATTCAAAGCATTCATGTGATATAGACAATCTGGACAAGACCATATAGTTGCTGACTTATGAAATTCTAATTCTCCGCATTCAAACATTCCCATCAAAGACCAAGGGTTTCAATCCAGATTCCAAGTACCCCACGGAGAAGCAAATAGTTTCCTCACATCAGTTTTTCAGGAAAAAAGGAAAAAGAACACTGGTGTGTTTCAATACGTGGAAGATAGCTTTCTGTCATATTGTGCATGTGAGTGTGCAAATTTTTGTCTGAAACACCCATTTAAGATCATATTGTACATGTGAGTATCGGTTCTATAACTTTTGTCCTGCGTCTCCGTTACCAAGTTCTCAGCTTCTTATATTTCGTATGTCTCTACTAACTACTCTCCTTGCCCTTCCATCAATGTAACGAGGAATCTACCTCCTTGGAAAATGCAATCTCTTGGCAAGAGGGTCTGATATTATGTTATAGGAGGTGATAATCTGATTTAAGTCCTTTGTTTACAATTAATAGTCCAACAATGCTTTACACCTCTTGATTTCTTCACTCCAGCAAAGCCCGTCCACGAGAAGTTGACAATCATATACAAACACATTGAAACGTAAATCGATCATTCTATTAAACTTCTAGGGCTAGCTCCGTTTGATCATCTCTTTAGCCAAAGCAAGTCCAAAGAACATGTCCTCTCATAGATCTTAATGCCTTTATTTTTCACGTGGGAAGTATCCAAAACCAAATAAAGTTTGTTATGCTCAGAGAAAACTTTGAGCATCTAACTAAACAATTTTTCAAGAACTTTGGTTCCAAATAGCGACATTTCTGACTGGTATAGGAGGAAAAGGGTATCTGACATTTTCTTTAATTGATACAGATTTCAACAGATTCTGTGCAGTTGATAACCACCTTGACGCAGACCTGAAGGCCAGGTTTAAATGAGATCGAAGACTTTCTTGAATTCTCATATATGCATCTAAGTTCCTAGTCACGCTTGTAATTTATTATTGGATGTTCTAGATGCGTTCATGTCACAATCTTTTGGTCCTACATATAGATCAATTGACAAAGGCCCGGAGCATATGATTATGGAATTTTCCCAAGTGAGGAAATTATAATTGAAATCAACGAAGAACCAAATCTCTAGTTCTAGAGATTTGGCAATCCATCCATGTAATTTCGAACTAAGATGCAAACTATGTGTGGTTTGTTCCCTTAATTGGCTGGTAGGTTTACTAATTAGTGATACAGAGGTTTTAGTAGGCTAAAGTCCAACTGCCACATAGTAGTAACACCCATTTTCCATCCTAATTATTTTATTATATAAAAAGTCGAAAGGCCAGCCATAATTTTTTTCATTGGTAGAGAAAATATACTACGATTTTATTATAAGGTTCCCTATGTTCATATATACATTAGTAACCTTGAAAATACCATAATTTATTGTAGAAAAATAGCAATCCAACGGTTTTTAAAAATGAAATTTTAATGAGTAAATTGTATATTAAATATTAAATTTTGGTTTAAAGTTTAGAAACTCATAATATCAGTGAGTTGGAAAAAAAAAATGTAAAAGCAGCAAAAATTTTGTAGAAGCATATTTGTGTTTTATAGGATTTCTTGTATCGGTTCCGATTCATGGGTGCATTTTGTAAAATCAATTTATTCATTTGATTATCATTTCAATTTTAAATCGTGAATCCCTATAGTTTCTTCATTTTGCTTTTGTAGAATACCAATGAGCTCTAATACCCTCATTGTTTTAAATTTTTTTCGCACTAAGTTGCTTTATGACTAGCAATTTGTTTCTAAACTATACATTATACCTTGTTGTTGTTACTTCAAGGATTGCATCATTTATCAAGGTAATCGCTTGTGGTGTATTCAATTCTTCGTTTTCTTTGGGTTTGAGTTTCAATTTTGTATAATTAGGGTTTGAACTAGCATGTTCTTAGAATAAAAAGATTGAGGTTTTGATTCAATAGGATTAGGGGGTTTCAAGAACCTTATTTTCTTGGGGTTTCCATATCAGTTAGTATAAGAGCTTTGACTTAATTCTATTGAACTCATACGTATCTTTCATTGTTTTCTTTGTTGATTCCTTAGAAAAATCACAAAAAAATTTTAGGGTTTAATTTCTTGGAACGAATATGCCATTATTGGTTCTTTATGTTCTTGTTTCTTTAATTTATTCTTTGTTTTCTTGATCATCAATTAAAAAAAATGTGAACAGTAGAAAGAAAAGAAAAGAAATTTCAAGATTGATCAAGAAACATCTAAGATTATGATTCTTTGAATTTTTGTTTGATCTTCTATTCAAGAGTTGTTCTTATCATTTAAGATTCATCTGGATTGTCTTTCATTCATTCAAGGACCTATCAAGAAAAGAACAGAAATTTCAAGATTGATAAAGAAACATCCAGGATTGTGATTCTTTGAATCTTTGTTTGATCTTTCATTCAAGATTTGTTTTTAACATTCAAGATTCATCTAGATTGTCTTTCTTTCATTCAAGATCTTATCAAGAAACGTTTTCTTTGAATATTTTATTCAATTCTTGGAATTTTGGGCAGATTGGGATATAAAAAAAATTTGGTCTCGGGTTTGGTGAGTTTTGTCATATTTTTTGTTTCTTTCTTTGTTTCTTGGTTTATTTCTTGTTTTGGTACCTATCTTTGCTTTTCTACATTGATTTGAACAATTGTTGCACTCATAATTGATCAATTGACACAAGAATCGTTGCCTACACTACTCTTCATTCGTGTATTGGCACTTTGATTTATTTTCCGTCCGTACAATATTTTGCTTCTAGATTTATTTCATCTATTCATTTCTTTTGTTAAGGTCGTTATCTTTGTGCTTTCTACTTAAACTTGTTGCTTGTTGATTTCCTTGATCTTGTTGAAGTGATTCTGAAAAGTAACAATAAAGGAGGCACTTGAGTGGAAAAAGGCAAGAGTGTGAGATTATATAGTGAAAAGCCATTTTATTGTGTGAAACACGAGTGGGAAATTATGTTATACGGAGAAACACGTGAGGGAGTGTTGTGAGACTTCTAACGTTTTCTTGCAGGAATTAATCATGTCTCATAATAGCAATAAAGATGGATTGAGGGATGGGAGTGAAGAGGACCAACGAAATACATTCTTTACTCTTGAAGCAATGCAAAATCAGTTTAAGAAAATAGAGACTATGTTCCTTGAAGTCAAAGACAAGTTTGAGCAGCAAGATAGAAACTTTGAAAGGCAAGATAGGCTTCTCAGAATTATTCAAGCTGAATCTTTAGGGAATAATGGGACAAAAATAAGAGAGAACCCTCCAGTTTATAATCATTATCACTATGAAAAGGAGCAAGATGAAGATGGATTTGATGAGCAAGACACGTACCCGACATCCTGAGTGATATCCGAGTACGTACTCCGCAAGAGTGACATGCTATAACAGCCAGTCAGTAAAATCTCATTACAATTCTTTTTAAAACAACACACATATGCGGAAATCAATAATCAAATCGAGCCTACTTTATTCATAAACTTTTTCAATCGTAGCGATACAATCATCAAAAATTTAATAGCCATTTGGGCTCATTACAAATACAAAATACTTGTTGTCATAATTTCATTACAATGCAAAATCATTTACAAACATTTCCAATTTGGAAAGTTATTACAAAACAGAAATATTCTAATACACAAGTTACAATAATTGCGGAAGACTCAATTTGATGCAAAATAAAGAAAATACAAATGCAAACGCGACTGATCCCGACCTCTATCTCTTACTTGAATACGTGGCTATACTGCCGTTTGGACTAACAGGGTAGCTCTTCTGAGCCTACAAAATATTGCAAATTTTGAGAAAGTTTTGCAAACTCAGTGAGTGAGCCATAAGTTTTGCAAACTCAGTGAGTGACCATCCTTGATGGCTCACTCAATCACATAATACATACAACTCATATAATCATATAATTCACATCATTTCATTGATAATCATGAATCATCACATATCACTTGAGCATTCATTTCACATTCCACATTCAACACATATCACATTCAGAAATCAGTCAGCTATTTAAATCAAAATTGTCATATGCATATGTAGTGCTCATGAGGCTCTCTTTCTTTTATTATTGTTGTGATCAAGTGCCTTTTTACTGGCCCATATCTTTTGTAGATACCGGGTTGTATCATATAATATCCCATATCTCTTAATAAATACCGGGTACATTCATAACTGAGCCTAAGGGTCTGATCACAGTATGAGCTTTAAGCTCTTTTTCATTGACGACTCCGATCACAAAGGCCTTTATATTTTATGCATTCATGTAATGGAATGCATCAATCACATATGATCAATTAGTCACTTTTACATATCATCGGACCTTAGTTTGGTATTCAACGTTTAAGTTGATAATCACTTTTTCATGCATATGCATATTCACATTTTCCTTCGGAACTAGGTCCAACATTTAACAATCAAGTCATGTATGCAATGCATTTCTCATAATCAATCAATCATGTCAAGAAGCATTTAATTCGTCACATTCACATACAAGTAGCACTTCAATATCACACATTCATGCATCAAGTCTCGAACCTTCATTGTCTGGAATCAGTACAATCATAATCACAATCACATTCACTAGTAATTCAATACAAAATTTAAACAAACCAAACAGTAAGTAAGACCATCTAGGTTGACTCACAGTACGCTTCAGATTAGCATTCGTGATCCGGAAACGTCTGGATGTGGATGTTCTATCCTGTGTATCAACATCATGCAATACACACGTTACACACACATTAATAATTGCACAACCATAAGTATTCATTTATGCACAAATATGTATATGGAATATATACAATGTATGCTCAATGACAATCTCGGGTATATTATCAAATTTCACATCTTATGCACATTCTCATTTTTAACATTATTTGCTTTCAAAATATCCAATTCCCATTCACTTTTACTAGGTACTCATTACTCATATCCTTTGAATCACAATTACCATCATATGAACATCTTCATTCACATTATACTCATGCCTTTGGTACTTTGATATCATCCATTCATTCACTAAGTTATAACCCCAGTTATCACTTCATAAATATCACACATTAGTCATATAATCCAAGCATCATTCTAGGTTCATTCCAAGTCCTATTTAAGCCTTAATTAAGACCAATTGACCCGTGAATGTCCGTTAGGTGGACATCCATGTCCGTTAAGCGGACCTTTGGGTCACTTATAGAAACTTGAATGTTTGACCCTCTAGACATCAAAATCTCTTCTTGTAGTCTTCATATAAGTTATAGATCCCGAAGACCTCTTTCTAAGAATCTTAAATGACCTCAATCCGAGTTTTGCAGAAAAAGTTATGCCTCTTGTACCAAAGTATATCCAATTGCATCATATTTTCCAGATTTCTAACTCTTTACTTATTACATTCAACATCATATGCTTGATCTATCACTTCTAGTTCAATTATTCATCATTTCTCTAGTATAATAACTCCATTTTAACTTAATATCATCCACAAACAAATTATAGCCTATGATTGATCATAAACACTAATAAAAGAACACAAACATATACACTTATTCATCATCAACTTTCTACACTCAGTACTCAACTTCAAGTCAAAATTAGAAACTCTTAAAGATAGAATTTGAATTCAATGTCTTCATGAAAAATGTATCCATATGTCTCTAATTTAATATAAAAAACAATCTCAATTGGATATCTACATAACAAGTTATGGCTAAATTACAGAAGCATATCTAGTGGAATTGTTACAGTTATCATATTCCAGCCACTCCCTTCCATTTTTTTTAGATTTTTATAACTTCCTACATTTTACATCTTGTACATAGATCATCTTTTCTAATTCATTTCCTCTTCATTCTCACCTCAATTTACAACTCAAAAAATTCACAAAACAAGTCATAAAAGACTACTAATCATAACCACAAAACAGGACATCAACCATGTCCATTCATTCATCAATTTACTACACTCATCCAAACACCATTATAATGATCATTTTACCTCAAAAACATCTCTATAACAACTTATGGATCATTAATCATCATACATATAAAAGCAAGACATTAATCTACTGACAATACTCACTCACGTTTTTGCATATACCCATCCTCAATTTGTGAACATTTAACTTCTAACTATCATCAAATCAAGAAGAGTGATGCTTATACTTACTTGTTTAGCTTCAATGTCTTCAAATCACACTTAAGCCTAGCCTCTCCCATGCATCCCACGATAATCAACTTTCAAGGTGAAATGGGTTGGGTCTTTTAGTAACAAGAAGAAGATAGTAAAGTATTTAAGTGGCTAATGATGGAAGAAAGCAAGGCTAAACTTTGTGGCTTTGCAGAAGAGAGTGTCGTGAGAAGGAGAGAATGAATGAAGGAAATGAAGAAGATGAAAAAAATGAACCATATGTCGTGAATGGTTAAGTGAAAGACCATGAAATGGTCTTTAATTTGGTAAAAGAATAGTAAGTGGTGAGTGGTGGTTACACTTGTCACTTTCCTATGGTCCCACTTTTGGTTTTTTAATTTACTAGTCTATTTATCTCCAATTTTCAATGATACTTGTCATTAAATCTTAATGTCATTCATAAAAATTTCCACTGCCATTTGACTCTTATTTCCTTATCATTGTTGTTGTTATACTTGAACAACTATCATGGATATTATTATTCTTTATTATATCCAAACGTCTCAAACGTCTGTCATCATTATTATTATTCTTTAATACACTCAAACGGTCATTTGTTTTTCTTATATATATAGCTTGTCTATGTTGTTTACGAACACACACATATTCAAGTCTGTAGTACAAAAGCTTATCAAGCACAACTCATTTCTATTTGTTCATTTTGGACTCATCAAACGCAACTCTTTTCTTTCATTCTTCGTTTTTCCTTACTCTTGGAGACAATTCCTACTTCGCCTTTTGGAGTACATCGAAGCTAGTAG
>JANIJF010000008.1:6549048-6566159 GCA_024520955.1 Erythroxylum bequaertii
ATTCAAAATTCAAAATTTTGAATTATTTTCATTATTTTACAATTAATTATTATATTTAGATAATTATTATATATAGATATATATTATATATAGATAATTATTATATATAGAAATAATTAAAATATAATAAAGATATATATAAACTAAAATGAATAAGATATAAACAAAAAAAATAAATTAAATAATCTACAACTTTACAATATGATAATTGAATATTTTGTAATTTTTAAAAAAATTTAGGAAATTTTTTTTTAAATATAAAAAATATTTTTGTATTATTGTAATATTTTAAATACTTTGTATTATTCTTAATTTTATAATTGAATGATGATAATTGTCTTTATTTATATTAATTGTGGTTATTATTTATATGTAAAATATTTAAAAATTATTATTATTTCATATTAATTGTCATTATTATTTATTATTAAGATTTTTTAAAGCTTGGTTGATGTAAACAGTAAACTAGTAAAGTATACAGTACAACAGTATAATGGACTATTTTGCAATTTTTAAAAATTTTAGGGGCTATTTTATAAATTTAAAAAATTTTCCGAAACGGTACCCGGTACCAATCGGTACCGGTACAGTTCCGTTCCAGAACTCAATCCGGTACTGAAGCCGGTACGGTATTCATAACATTGATTCCCACACCCCAAGCCATAATTTTTCATATTTCTTATGGGGATAATATGTAGTCTCTAACATGAACATATCAATAAACCGTGGATTTCATTGTCTTTCTTGAAATTAATATACGACCTTTAGCATAATCATATTTTTGAGTTGTGGATCTTTCTTTTCCCTTATGACTAGAACATAGTTATTGGCACAACCAGCCATTACTCAGAATGTATTGCTCTATAAATTTTATTCAATGTCGCCCAGTATTTTTCCTTAGTTGTGTTTTAACTTGTGTCTCTTTTTGTACTTACTCCGTGATGGATTCACATATGGGTCAAGTGATATTTAACAAATAATTATGATTTTATTCAATATTTTCCTTGCAATCCTAACTAATTCTTGATAAATCCCATCCAAAGGCAACATTTTCAACAATTACCTAAAACACAACATAAATCAATTAAAATATAGTAATTTATATGGAAAACATAACAAAATTCCTAGTGACATATCTATATTTAACTTATTAAATACTCCCACGCTTAAGTTTTTAATTGTCCTTAGCAAATAGATATTAAAAAACATTAGTTTAGGTAAGTCAGATTACTAGAAAGTTTAAGAATTCAATCAAAATGGTCAAGTATCATCCTTATCAATTTAATTATCTCATTCATCAACCACATAGATTTGTAAATAATACACCAACTTGTAATTCAATTTTAACTTGCTAAATATTGTTTTAAATTCAACTTAAATTAAACTACTTTACCTCATGTATAAAGTAAGCATAAGAAAAGCAAAAAAGCTTAATCCACGAAGTATATGATAAGTCATAATGAAAACAAACTAAAGCAATTTTTATTTTAAATATTTTTATCTCATAATGAACATGACTAGCTTAACTGAAACGTCATCTCAACTATTTTATGCGAGGATAAATACCTTGTTAAGAATACCTCTAATTTTTTAGTCAGGTCACAACTTCAACTGTGTACTAGTATTACTCATAAATTTGACTTATTGCTTATATTAGAATCAACGAAGTAGAGTTTATTTATATTCACTTTATTTATGAATTTTTAACAATTCACAATCAAACTAAATTAATGAGCCATTCATGAACCCAAACTCAAAATAACTCAATAAATTATAATAGTATACATTCGACTCATCATTCAATCTAACCATTGTTCTTAAGACTATTCAATGAAGTTTCAACTAAACTACTTATCAGTGATCTTATCTATTTACCTAATGCAATCAATTCACAAGATAATATTACTTCTATTAGATCAACTCAATCTCCATATTTAATTTCCTAAAATTTTCATGTATTAAATTAAATGCTTACAAATAAACTAAGGCCCATAATGACTCCCCCCACACTTTCTTTGTGTATATCCTCAATGTACACACGTATATAACATAAAAAATAAACAAATTAAAGTACAAAAACGGTGGAAAAGGATGAAGTATTAAGATTGAGAAAACTTCTTTAAGCCTTGTTCTTGAATGTTACTTTTCTTTAGACTAATTTCATAATATCAAGATTAGGAACCTATATAGAAAATAAACAAACAACAACATGAAAACACATAACAATGAAGGACCCAATTATTCAAGGAAAATAAATTGCATAAAATAAAGGGATATATTGCCTCCTAATAAGCACTTCTTTAGAGTCTTTGAACTAGACTATAATGCTATGAAAGTAGAGTAAAGGACTTATTGTTCTTTGTTGGTTTACGTCTTATAACCAATTGATTGGTTGTAATTTAGTGACTTAATTATTTAAAGACATTCTTTATCTTATACATATTTTGATGTATGCGATAAAACTCATAAAAAATATACATTACAAATGAAATTATAATGAGATCATAATAATGAGATTCATATTACATTTTATATATTATTCCTACCATTCCTATTTATTGTTCTATTGAGATTGAAAATTAATAGAACGTGAAACTAGCACGCGTTACAATTTTTCTTATAAAGGAAATAGTCAATCTGATAAGCTACAGTATGTAGATACTTAAACAAACATGTGAGTATTTATTAGAGAACAATTTTACTGAATTGACCTTATATGATAATTCTGTTTAGAAGATTACTTGTACGTCAATAAAAATTATCATTATAATAATTATATTAGTGTTCATTTGACTTGAGATTGCTCAAGTATCTTATATAAAGATTGTTATATTTTGATACTACTTATAAACTATTATAGTCAACAATATTAAATATAACGGAAAATATAGACTTTAATTCAATTAAATGTATGTCAATAAATGACTACATGATATATTTATATATATATATATATATACAATCGTGTAATGCTGGTATTAATGCTGGGACAAGAATTGCATCTTCTCTAACACGTGTACTGGTACAAAAAAAAGAGGACCACTTCTACACAAGTACAAAGCGTATGCAAGAGCAGGACCACTGCTGCTTTTGGGACCTTTTGAATTAAAGGTTAAAAGATCTATACCAAATGAAGCTTCCAGAAAAGCTACATTAATGGCGGATTCATAACCAGTCACATTTCAATCATCCATCTACTCAGTGTTCCTGGGTTGATCACCACACACAACCATGTGTAAGGGTGACAGGAACCCACGTAAACGAATAGTACATGGCCTCTGGGGACATCTTAAAAAATATCAACAAAAAGTCTTAAGATTAGGAAAAGAAAACAGGTGGTGAATCCTCTTTTTAATTGGTTAGTATGAATATGATTTAAAGTTCGATGAAAATGCAACACATGCTGTGCTTGTAAGTTCTAACAAGGTTCGAGTTCGATTCCTGAAATAATGAAAGAGGAATCTACCAGTAAGTTTATAAACGATCAAATTATATGTACGACCATTCAGTTTTAAGCCAACACAACAACAAAATATAGTGTTTTGTATAATGAATTGTAATTGGAGTATAAGTTCAATCCGAGTATAGATTAATTGTAATGTATGTGCATTGCATAACATCCCACACAATCATAATACATTCTTAAGACAAATGTTTATCATAGAAATTATAGTATCAAATTTTCTCTGATTAGTGTTCAAACTGATGAATATTACTTACATACCTTCAATTCTATTTATCCAACAGCCATACTGAAGGAAAATGTGTCTATTGGAAATAACTAACAAGATCATCTTTTCTCTTGAAAGGTGGAAAAAGAACTCCATTTTCAAGAAGAGAACCATGTCAGAGAACTAGCTAAAAGAAATGATCTTCCATGTTAACAGAATTTAAATCAATCGAAGGCCCTGTCTACGTCATTTGTAATGTATACTATCTATGGCGCTAACAACCATTTTTCACTTAAAAACAGTCTTCAAGCTCTGTCCTGTATCCCCTCCAAACATAAATGCTGGATATTATTGCAGCAAGCAGATAAAGCTGTCTTGGATAAGGTTCTGCAATGATTGCATGACGTGAATTTGATGCATAGAGATCTTTGTCTGGGTTTAAATACTGTATACTAAACAGATACAGGTAGGTTTGGTACACAAACGGAATAAGAATGCAAAAGCATATTATTAGAAGGCCTAACAAATCTGACATGGAAATAAATACAAAATTTATAAATATTTATATATGAAATTAAAATTTTAATTAAGATATAAACCTCCTTAAATTAATACTATATATTTATCTTAAAACAAGATTAATTAAAAAATTTCACATAATATTAAAATTAATTGACAATTTAATATTTAAATAAAAATATTTTATTAAATAATAATTTGATATAAAAATTAAAAAAATTTATCGAACAAGAAGCATCAGAAACGTCATTGAACAAAATATTCAATTTATAATATAATATTGATATAAAATATTTAAAAATTAAAGATATAAGTGTTAAAATGACTAATGAATTTTACATCCTAAATAAACAAAGAAAATAAATAATAAGATGAATTAATTTATACATAAGAAATAATTCATAGCTTAATTTTACTTCTTAAATTACAATATGATTATATTTTTTCCCTGTTAAAATAAAAATAATTACAAATTTTTAAATATGCTTTCTTAAAATAAAAATAATTACGAAATTTTACATATAAAGAATTCTTAAAATGAAAATTTCGTACACGTTCCATGCAAGATACTGCTAATTAACACTACTGCAGTTGTATACCAACTCATCTTCTATATACACATATATAGTTAAATTCATCGTTGACAAGCGGCAGTACATAAACCATGCAAATCTATCTTTGTATTTAAGCGCATACTCTAGCTTCTCTGGAAAGTGAATTATCCCTGCTTTCAGACAATATCTAAGGAAGTGCTTCATTCACCTTCCAGTTAAAACAAGAAAGAGGAAACTTTAGTAGACAATACGGGATAAATTTCAGTTCCCAAGTACTCCAGAAATGAACTACAACCTCGAACAAGCCAGATTTCATATACTTTAGAATTTACATTGTTACAGTAGAACATTGAAATTTTCTTGCTCATACATATTTGCGTTACAATCCCACTGAAATTCTTCAATTACTTGCATCTTGGCGAGTTTCCAGTTGCAAGATCTAACATTGACAGGCTAGAGAGAATTATAACAGATTGATGATCCGCAGATCAAAAGTGAAAAATAACCTTCAAATCTTGTCCAAAATTTTGTTAAATAGAAAGAACGGCAGAAGAAAATTTGCAACCAACAGTAACTGCTAAACACTTAAGAGGAATCATTGTTCCTTACAATGTGAAAAAGGATGGCAAAAAATGAATTGTATATAGATAGAACTCTAATAATATCTATCTATCTATATATATATATATACCATACTAACTATAATTTCCACTCTCGAAACGATCAACTCCAGCTAAATTAAAACAATCCTTAACTTCTTTCTAATTTATACTCGATGGCGAAGAGAAGAAAGGAAGGCTATGCCAGGTTGAAGAAAACAGGACAGGGTATGATAGCAAGAAAACTCGAGCTAAATTTCGGATACAGACTCTGAAGACTCTAGCATAACTAACATTAGAGTCACGAGATACACAAAATTGTTAAAAAGCTAATAACATAAATATTACTTTACTTGTATATGCAATATAGAAAATAGTACAAAACTTCAATAAGTAGAATTTTATATGATAGAACTGTTATACTAAAATCAAATGTATATAGCTAGTAAATTCCAATTTTATACCAAATGTAATAATTGTATGCATTAATTTAGGTTGCTAAATTGTCTGTCTAAACAATTTTAGGTGTTTAGTAGAGACAGAAAAGCAAATTACAACTCACATGAAGGACGAGATATATGATACCCGAGCACTGCCGAGACTGAGGAAGACACTTCTAATTATCAGAGATCTACAGCTGCGTGATAAAAGCTTCAATAACTTGTCAATATTCCCGAAAACCCACATAGATAAGACAGATCAAGTTCCATTATCTGTACAGTACTGACTACTAGAGAAGATGAAGATGATACCAAATTCTGGTAAGAGACATGAACAACTACTGTAACTATCATTTTTCTTCCTCCAGCTTCCTTTAATTCTGGATACCCTGACCTTTTGTTCACTAATATATGTTGTGCCAATGGTATGCACTATGCATGAACCAAGAAAAGTATAAATTGTAAGAATTTTTCCGGTCAAACCCTTCCCTACCTTACCTACCTGTATATATGGTACATTTCATAATGAACCCTTACTACATCATTTTGTCGCCTATAATACCCGACCCTTCTTCTCTGTGATGGCCAAAGACTGAGTGGTGGGTTTTATAACGTTGGTTGGTCCCTGTCTTCTCCAAGCTTCAGTTGACACCATCGATTCTGCTGTGGAAGAGGATAGAAGCTCCAACCTGCACAGAAACATCCAGATCTTAGCTGCTGTGGTTAAATATTTCATAAATTGCCTGTCATGATATTAAACTGAGGCATAAAGCATGCAATACATGATCTTTGCACTAGCCTATATATTATTGATTGTCATTCAAACCCGAAGGTAAAAGGATAACTGCTAAGCTAATCTTTTGAGATGAATGCCAGTGAAGGTATCTTCCACACTTTAAATGTAAGATGAGAACATACAGAGAAGATACCACTTTATCAAGATGAACAGTTTTAAGCTTCTGTGCTGGATCAAAAAGAAGAACAGAGATTCAAATGGCAGATCAAAAATGCGACGAGTATTTGGTAAAAGTTAATTTTATGAAATTAATGGCACTATTAAGAGAAACTTCAAGGCATTGGCGCATTGAAACATACTAGCTTATTGCTTACTAAAACATAATGATTTGCTAAGGTCATTCAGACTCCCTGCCATTAGTGCTATTCTGAATATATATACGAGCAAAGAACTGTAAAAGGAGCACTTAGGGTCCAGCTTTCTTGATTATTGGCTCAAGTTGAAAGATGTTTAGCAAGTTGCAAATGTATTATCAGTATATATGATAAGACAGTTTCTGTCGAAGGATCCGGCATCTTGTAGAGGGAAAATGACATAAAATAATAAACAAGGACATGGCAAAGATATATGTCTTAAGGAAGGAAAATCTATCTGCAATCAAAATGTCTTATCAGTGGTGCTTTGACAAAGAAGAAAATAGGTAAGGGAAATAACTGCAGAATCGTTTTTGTTGTTTTAAGGTTCTTCGACTAAGGGACCAATAACAGATCAAGTGAAACAAAGTAATCGTTAACAGCATTCAAAAAATTATTTCAATCTCTTCCATTTTACTAAAATGTCAGAATAAATCAAAGCCGGAGATGTGTACCACACGAACAACTAGCCAAGTTATATTCCAGTGCACATAACTTGCAACTATTGCTTTGTCAATGAGAAATACGCAGGTTAGTAGCTAATTATGATAGAGGCACAGGGACATTATTTATGATCTTCGAAGGACAGACTTATCGGAGTCGAGAATAATCAACCGAAAATTAGAAAATAAACACCTGAGAACTAATAATGGGAAGAGATGAAGATGGAATGAGAAACTTGAAACAGGAGTACATGTCAAGAGTTTCAAGTTGCCAGATAAAATGGTCCATAAGAAAGATTGATAGGTCTCTTAATACTAAGATAGGCCCGCATGCAGCAGCCAGTGGCCAGTGACAGAGGGACATGTTCCCTTCTTCGATTTACCATACCAATGTTCCGATGAGAGAGAGAGAGCAATTCCATTGTTCAACGATCTTTCTACTACTGCTACAACTCTAAAAAATGTCCATGAAGAAGACCTTTTTTTAGGGCAATTTAGTGGAGACAAAGAAGGCTTTGGAACTAGAAACTAAACTCAAAGCTACTTTGTCCGATATCACCAAATCCCATATAAAACAAAAATATGGACAGAAGTTCTAAACATAGGTATATACAAAGTTACAAACATATAGGTAGATATATATCCATATATATACTTCTTTTCCTTACCATCATTCTTGGCTTCAGCTCAAAAGTTCCTCTCTCATATCTTAACAGAATCAAGCAGCAGGCCTCCAAGGAGCTCCCTGAAAACCCTCCCCAGTTTGTTGTTTGGCCTTTCTGCAGATGAGTTTTGAAGAACCACTAAAGCTGTTCTTTGAAGGAACATAAAAATAAATATGGATCTAAAATATGTGTACTATATACATATATATTTATATAAGAAACTGATCAAACTGTAACGCCTTCAAGAACTAGATCGCAAAGACTTGCCTTTGCAAAGACAAGGGTACTTCATAGCTCATGCATCACATCAAGACTACTCCCTTTTTGTTTCTCTCTCCACCAGCCGCCGCCTATTTCTGTCTTCTTTGTGGGGGATTATTAGAAAAATCATTCACATCACATCTACAGCAAGAAACTAGTAAAAAAGGAATGGCCATATCCAACCAACTAACTAAACCTCGGAGGTAATAATCATAGATCTGCAAAGTCAGCGAAGCAAAGGTAGTTTGGTAGCCTATCGGATCGTCTACTTTCTCTGGGAACTGTTAAAAGGAAACTTAAAGAAAATAGAAAAGGGAAAACATGGGCATTAGATCCATGAAATGGGTTTGCTTTTCAGATAAAAAGAAGCACAAAATAGAAACCACAAGCTGAATACTGAACATGTATGCGCTTCACACCCACCTGACAGCAACAGAAGCGAAAGTTACAAAGTACTCACACACTGAGATTAACTAAAATTTAAAAGAAACAACAATCGGCCATCATCGATCCATCACCTTTGTTCTTGTTGTTGTTGAAATATAGTCGTCTATTGCCGATGCAGCATCATCAAGATTCTCACTTCCAAAAACCAATTTGGTTTTGAGATAAAAGAGTGAGTGATACATACCACACACAGCCTTGCATTTGCATGTGAATCTTGATGATGCTACACCCACAAACAACGACTGTTAGTTAATCTATCCATGCACAAAACAAAAGCGTCTTCCCGACATCTTCTCCTCTTGACTCAAACATAATATGTTCACATATATTTATATGAAAGTACTGAGGATCGGAACAGAAAAAGATCAAAAAACAACATCTAGCATCTGTATCGACTGCGTCTGGCTGAGACCATTTGTTATTAGTGAACAATAGCAGAGGCAACAAGGCCACGAGCGCCAGCTGATGTGGCCTCTTCCCAGTGGTTAAAACCTTGAGTCTTTACGTGAAGAGGGGTACCCCAAGACGGAAGAATCCACTGTGTTCAACACCCTTGACACCTATTAGAACAAGACAAAACCCAAAAACAACAACCTCTTATTATTATTATTGGTATTGTTATTGTTGGAAACCAAACTTAGTATTGTTCATAATGGAATGAAAAGGGCAACAAACAAAAAAAACTAACAGATGAGAGTGGAACCGAAAGTTGGCATCTGAGTGGTTTAAAAATTTAATTGAAATCTTGGACTTCGTCCAAATAAAAAATCATTTATTTCGGTTTATGGGTCGGTTTTTCTGGTTAGAATCTGACCAAAAAAAAAACACTTGTTTCGTTGAGTAGCCATGTGAGTTTCAGGCCAAAACAACAAGAAGGAAAGATAACTCAACTGGTCAATTTCGCTAATCACGAAAGTTTCAATAAATACAAAATGCTAAATCAATCAAAAACTCAAAAACTGTAAACTGAACTAATAGGTGCTTAAAAATTGAAAGAAAAAGACTGAACAACAGTAATGGAAAATCTTTGCTTTTGCACGAAGATCAAACGATTGATGAAACAAAAGATTAAAGATGTAGTTCGCAGAAGCCTGAAATCTGTAGTGAGAGAGAGAGAAATGAGAGGAGGCTTACGGGAATAGTAACAGCAGAGGGATTCATGGGGATGTCAGGTTTATATAGGCAGAGATGACTCGTAGTTTACAGGTTTGTAGATGAATGATTGTAGGTAGTAATTCTTTTCCCCTTAGATTTTTGTTTGTGGTGACATTTTTACTGTTTCTGGTACCAATGCTGATTGCTTCACGCTTAGCTGTATAGTAGTACTATAATGTTTTTTTTTTTTTTTGAGAACATTTTGTTGAGAGAAACTGTTTCAGTTTTCTGACATATAAGAAAACCCTAAAATTCTCAATTTATACATAGTTACAGAACATGTGGTAGATGATCTCAAATGTTGTTCAGAAGTTTTCACGTTCTTTAACGTGTATGTATTTATATCTTAAGGACTTCTTTAGTTTTTCCTCAAGGCAACTTGACTTGACATTACACATTGTACAGGATCAGAAGATATATCTTTTTCTTTTGGTAGGAATTGGAATTATGCTTTGCTGGTTATTTAACCCTTTTTATTTTTAACGCTAAGTTGCAAACCCATAATCGAATTTGGATAAACGTTGGGCCGACCACAACAAGATAGTCTAAGCTCGGGGACACATTGGCGCGGCGTTGGGAGTTTCTGTTTTTCATTTACTCTCGAGGTTGGTTTGTGCGTTTAGTAGCTGCTTCCTACCGCGTACCTGCCCCCAGAACTGCCTTCTGCTTCTTCTCAGCTTTTTTTTTCAGTCTCCTGCTCTTATCATTACACACATATCGCCTTGTCTTCGACTTCGAGTTTATGATGTTGTTGATGATCTCATCTTCTACCTATAAACTCTCCAATGTAAAACCATAATCGGCAAAAAATGATATTACTATAAACCTTATTTTTAATTAGCATGTTTTAAATTACTTATATAACAATATAGAATTTAATAGATTTCATTTATACGATACAATTAAGATTGGCAGTAAAATTGATTTAAAAGATAATTAAAGCCAACATATCTTATGCACAAAGTTATCCGCTTTGCGAAAATTTGAAAAAGTTTATAACATACATAGTTTTTTTTTAATATTTTTATAAAGAACTATTTTCATGACTTGATCATGTGACATAAAGAAATAACTTTACTAATTGCTCAAAGACTTACCCTTTTAAAATAATTAAATATGAAATAATAAATTTTAATGTTTAAATTCACTTGTAGATTTTAATCTAGTTTAAATAATTAAAGTAAGTTATATCTATTCTTGAAATTATAGAATTAAATTATATATTTCTTCGTATTCTCAAACATTTTTAATATAAGAAAATGTAAAATGCAAGATTTCATTTACATTTTACATGTTTTGTGCTATTCTTTACAACCAAAATTGCCCCATTTTCATTTTCTATCTCACTCTACTTTTCTTTTTTCACTTTGAAGATTTCATTTGGTCCGATGATTCTTGCGATATCTTTATTGGAATATGTCAAACCAAATTATCTTCGTAATTGTTCTCCTTATATTAAATGAATAAACTATTAAAAAGGCATCACAGTAACATGAATGTGACAGAGACAGATTCCCTATCAAGTCTCCACCACCTGAAGAACGGGGATCACAAATACAGGTGAGTTGGAACACCTTTACAGGCAAATTTGGTGTGCCGAAGAACCGCCCATTTCCGTACAATTTCTGACACGGCTGGTTTGCGTTTTTCTGTTTGTCATCATCGTTCGGAAAAAATCTGTTGAATTTTCCTTTTATGATTACACGTTTACTTATTTTTCATTAACTCTTTGTAAAATTTTGAGTAATTATCTTTAAACTTATATTAACAAATTATCAATGAATTAATAGTTCAATAAAATAATAAATTTAAATTAATTAATGTGTGAAACTCTAAATTTTGATAAATCACAATTTGTACAAACTCAAACTCTTGAATTGCTTGAGGGGAAAGGCACTTGGAAAACCTTTCACCGCTGGATTGACCTACTCCCAAGGGTTTCTTTAACTCTTTTGAAGATCAAAAGGCAATTTAGTTTTAAAGAATTTGTTAAAATAATATATAAAAAATTCAGTGATTTCTTTTAGTTTTCATTAGGTAAATTTTGGAAAAGAAACTTATGGAATGATACGTATTTTTTAATGAGTATATAATTTTTAAATTTTACTAATAATGAAATCGTCTATTTATATAAGTTTGAAATTAATAGGAAAATGTCACATTGTCGTTGTCATGAATTTGCCCATTGGATTGGCCTTTTGCCAATTGGCACAGAGAAGGTGATTTGGTTATGGAGGGTCATAAGCGTGCCACGTCTTCCGTCACATCTTAGCCGCTACACGTGCCTCCACCTGTCTCCCTTCTAGCCGTACCAATTTCTTTTTTTATAATTTTTGTATAAATTGGAGGAGTTCAAACTAATAATAAAATTTTCATTTTTTTCTAATTTAAAATTTATTTAATATTTTATTTAGAAGTTATTTGTTTTTCTGAACTATAAAAGTAACAACATTATTAAAAGTGCTAAAAGAGTTTTAGAATATTATTTATTTGACATTTTAAAAAATAATCTCACTCCCAAGGAACCATTGTCTAACGATAATTATTTAAGTGAAGTATCTTAGGGTATGTTTGGATGTGGGTAGAGGGATGGAATGGAATAGTTTAAATGACTCAATCACTCAGGTCATTGTTTGAGAGTTTATTTTGAAACAGGATAAAATGACAATTGATGGTTTTGGAAGCCATCCTTTACCATTCAAAATCTAATATTTTGTGACCTCCCAAATTAAGGGATTAGAGATGGAATGGCATGGCTTGCATTCTAAATCCTCTCTTATTTTATTTAAACTTCCAAACAATAGAGTGACCCATTTTATTCTATTCTATTCCGTTTTATTAATTGTCATTCTATTTCGTTCCATCCTAAACTCCCAAACATACCCTAAGGTTGTGTTTGGTTATCATCCTCGGACGTGAGGACGGATGACGAGGACACAAAAGTTCTGTCCTCGTCGTGTTTGCTTACCGTCCTCATCAATTTTTGTTCCGTCCTCAGAGGACGAGGACATAAATTTTTGTTTCTCTCAAAATTGAGGTACAGAAATTCTTGTTCGTAGGACAAAAAATGGAAATGACCATTATACCCTCTCATATTCACAAAAAACATGCCCCTCCCTCCTTCGTCTGTCTTGTTTCTCCACCGAACGCAGCTCTTTCGTCTGTCTTGTTTCATCACCGACAAGCCTCCCTCCTTGTTTTCGTTACCGTCTGAAACTACCCTCCCTCGCAACTCTCCTTCTTCACTTTGCTGCGTCTCCTTCTTGAAAGGTATATTGTGTTTTTGGCCTTTGCACTATCTCCTTCTTAAAGGTATATTGCTGCGTCTCCTTCTGAATCACATTTTTTGTTCCTCCAGATCGTCTTCTCCAGCAGACGTCAGTCTCCCTTGAAGCAAACCCACTCGACTTTCTCTGTTCTCTCGTCTGGGTAAGATTCATCCATCGGTTTTCATTTTCTGTTTGGGTAATGGGTTTCGAATGGGTTTGTTATCATTCCCCCCTAACCAGTTTCTTTCTCAAGGATAGGCTCATTACAATGTCCTTTGCTAGTTAGCATGAGTGTACTGATAACTGTCCAATGTTAGTTGGCCCCAGAAATTAGTCTCACACTTCTCTTCCGTCAGGTCAGTTCTGCTTTTTTTCACTATCAGACATTTGCTTTTGTCTCCCTTGCACACGGGACTTTTTTTTTCAATCTCGTGTTAAACAACGGACACTTTGTTAGACGGGTTGAATTAGGAAGGTGGTGTTTCAAGTTTCTAGGTTCTGTAACTTTTGACCATACATATTCCGTTGTAGAGATTAATTAGTTCTTCCGCCCACAGAATTGTATCCATTCGATTCCGGGGGTTCCTGTATAATTTCCAACGTTTCGTTTTCCTTAGAAATTTGAGGTTCCTGACATTTTTCCTCTTTCCCCTATTTGCATCAGGAGGTTTCAACTTACATCATGGACCTAACAACTGATGGGTATGTAATTTTCAGGATCGTGTCCTGAACAAATTGATTTCTTTTACTTTGTGAATCTTATTCCCAGATATCCAAGCAGTGGTGTTTTAAGAGGGTTTCTTTCCATCTGATGCTTTCCTTTTCTTGTCTCCAATCTATTAGCTAGATTTTAATCAGTTATGTTGTTCTTGGAGCAGGTAATGCGCAAAAATGTTTTCTGTTTTAGTGGTGGCAATTTCTTAGCTCCCAACAGGGACCAGTGACAGTTTCAATTTTCATCTGCTTATGACTTTTATACATTTTTGCCGCCTTATAATGGTTGTTATAATATGATCCTAGCAGATGTTCTCTTGGCCGACAAGTACGGTGCTTTCCATGGAAATTGGAAAGGTTAGATTATGAGAATATCCACAAATCTCCTTGTAATGTTATTTCCTGTAAAACAAGGATGAGGTATCCAACGATGGGTCAGTCTCATCTTGGTTATACTGCAATTGGTTGTATGAGCGATGTATACTGGAGATCATACAGCATTCCATCTAGTATGGAGGAATCTTCCTCATTGCAGTCAGAAGAGTCTACAGGTGACAATGAGCATGCATTGAAGGATTCTCCAGGAGACCTACTTGCATTACACATTGAACAGTGATGAGGTGAATTTCTTCTCTACTACTGTTAAATATTTAATAAAACATTTATTTTGGTTCCTGTTAGTTGTAAATCGATATGAAGCAAGAATTGGCTTTAACTTTTCTGAGAGTAGTATTAGTGATAGTGTAACTGGATCACTCGTGAGAAGAAAACTTGACCTTACCTATTAGATGATAATAAAAGGATTCTGAATTTCCCATTTCTATCTTAATAGACAACATTCAGACCCTTCACTTAATCAAATGCTATGGAATAGTATTCAAAAATATTATATATTATTTACCCTTTCGTGTCATTTCCAGTGATAGCTTCTTGATGAATAAGATCTACATTAAAAGAGTATGAGAAAATATAATGAGATGAGGAAATGTGCCTATAGCCTGCTTCACCCAAATAACCAATAAACAGAAAGTTGGTGTAATTAGTTAATGTACTGTTTTTTTTTTAACTCTAACCATAAGCACCATGACATGTAGTTCACTTCCATGTAATATCCTGAACTTTTCATTGTATTCACTGGATGCCCAATACTGTACTACTCACTGTAAATTAGTGAAATCTCCAAATTGTTTCTAGCATTCTAAACTTGCTTAATTTGACTTGATGTAGAAGACCAATTATGCACACAAAACATGCATTATTAATACTAAAAATGTATTACTTTGTTAACAGTTGAAGTCGCTGCTGGCTGATTCTGAAAGGAGAAGGCTCGTTACAAAACTAAGTGAAGCCAATCAACAAAATCGATTCCTCAAACGACAGGTTCATATATTTTGAATTTAGGGTTCTTAAGAAAAGAAAATGAATTCATAGTATGAGATAGGAATTTCATGTAAATAAGATGTGGATGTTTGAAGTATCAATTCCTTGTACATACAATTGCTAATCCCTAATAGTTTTATTTTTCCTTAAAGTTAATTCTAAACCTTTTGAATTTGCATCAAATGAATTGTTTTACAATCTAATCATATATGATGCCATTGTTATATGATAACAATCTATATATACGTATATATTTATATACTGGAGGTATTTTCACCAGTATTTGATACATAACACATTCTAGTGAAAATAACTCATAGTTTACTCTTCTCAAGATATTTTTTTTAACAAATAAAGATGCAATCAAAATTATTGCTTGACAAAGCTTTCAATATCCTTGTAGATATTAATTATAATTATCTCTTAAATGATATCCTTAGTACCATGTAATGAAAGATTTTTTTTAAATAGAAGGAGATCCTTAAATAATAATGAAGACAATACTCAGTGAATGTTTAGTGGTCATCTCTAAAATAAAAGAACAATAAATGTGCCTTAGTCACCTCGATTATCAATACCTAATAATGGAAACACTGATATCGTTTGATAATGATTGATATTTGTGTCTTATCATGGTCTAATAATCTGTTTCAATATATTATGGTATTAAAAAAAATATTCCAAGACATTATGTTCAATGCAAGTGGCATGGGTTTATACTTTGTATTCCTAATCTCAAGATATTAATAATAGGTTTGTTTCCCGTATTTATAGTTCATGTTAGCATGTATCCAAAATACGTCTATATTTTGCACTTGTAAATTCATCTGTTAAGCATAGTATTAGTGATACATCTAAAATCATTTATTTTTATTACCAAAACAAGTTCTTGAAAATATTTAGCTAACTATAACTATTTGAACATGACTCCCTTTTGGTAATTTAATACATAGTTATGGGGACTGTGTTCTTATTTTGGAGTTAACCCAAACTTAAAATTTGAAAGCTATATAAATTCTATATGATGTTGGGTTTATCATGATTGTTTTATCTGGATATCCACATTAGACTCACTTTGGATTATTATTTAAATTTACACATTGTGTCTCATGCTAACAAACATGTTTGTATTCTTCCTAGAAACATCCTAATAAGTACTATACCCCTGGCAAGCCGTTCCCACTGTACCCAAGACTTGACTATGTCTTTGGGAAAGATAGAGCCACAGGTGCACTTGCCAGTGACACTGGGGATGCAGCTGCTCAGTGTCTGGCTGATGCTATTGAAGGCGATGCATTTGCAGGAACTTCACCACCTCACGCTGAGCCATTGTCTGAACCAGTTCTAGCGGATACACCCGCTGCAACAGCTTCTGCTCATGTTACTGGTTCTGTCGCCTCCTCTTCCAACACCGACGGAAACCAACATAGTAGAGGGAAAAGGAAGGTCAGGACAGTGAGGTGTTAGAAAGCCTTGCTGCCACCTTTACCCGTGCAACTGACTGCAGTATTAGGAGTGCATAGATAATTGCAGATGCTATTACCGTGGGGCCAAAAATTCCCAAGCTAGGTGACGAGCTTGAGGGATTGGGCTTCTCCACCGAAGAGGTTGTCAGGCTCTCCACATCTTCTCAATGAATCCTCATGTAGGGAATATTTTCTGGGGTGCAAATGCAGGCCAAAGGTAGGCTTATGTGCGGAGCCTATTAGATATGCATCGTTGACTTAATTATCTCTGTCCGTGATTTGTATGTTTATGTCAACTATTTTTTGGACATGTATGATGGTAACTATGCGTCGAACTAAACTTATTTGTGCTAGTACCATGTGATGTTGACTGATGAGA
>JANIJF010000008.1:6567761-6578324 GCA_024520955.1 Erythroxylum bequaertii
GATCTACACCCGAAGCCTCTGGCTTTTGAACAGGCCTCCATGTCAGATTACCATATACGTTACCTAGTTAGAAATTTTAGATAAAAAGGTGTAAATGTTTAATTTTTTAAATTTTAAAAGGCTTAAGTGTACCACTAACTTCTAAATATATATATATTAAAAATAAAAAATATTTAACTTTTTTAATTATTAAAAGCTCAGTACACCACTACTTCATGTACCTCCGTCACTTAACTTATACGGCGATCTTCACAAGATTTATGTTTTGGAAATTAGTGTGAATATCCAATTTAACTGGATCAAATTAAGAGAAAAAGTAACAGTACCCACTCTTTCTTTCTGCGAATTGTTAGCCCTTAAATGTGACTTCGACGTAGGTAATCATTAGATGTACCCGGTCCGTTTATAATAGGATAAATCATTCACCAGAGAAAGAGGTGCAATTGAAACTTCGCCATTAACTTTGAGTAGGTCTTCGATTAGCATATTCCAGGACTTGCCCAAAGTTCAGGTATCTCCATATCCATATGTACGAACGGCCACGGATGGTGGCGACGAGCCCTTAAATCTCTTTACCTTTCTAAATGATGTCAGCAAAAAAGAAGGTGCTTACGTTTGCTGTTGTTACACCCGCGGAAGCAATTAATTAGATCAAATTACTTCACATGCATTGCAAAGAAGGGACCACTAGATATTTGGTTTATATTGAATCACGTATCGACGACTTTGTGGTTGCTCGTACGATAAACATTGCACCATTAGGAGACTTGAGTATCTTTTCCAATTTAATAAAATACATATATATAGAGGAGCCTGAGTATACCTATTGTTTGAAGAATAATGTTAATTCAAACTCAAGTTATCTCATGTGCGTAGGACACTACGAGTTTTATGGTACCTATTTCACGTGCTTCATTGATGTTTTGTCTTCGACAGATCCTTTTTTACGTCATGTAATTATGTGAAGAGCCCGGTAAAATTATTCCCAACGATGGAGATCAAAAACAGGATTCTGAACATGTTAATTACTTCTTCCCAAAGTTTCAGCCTCTAATTTATTGGTTACTTTATGAAATCCTAGTACCTTAATCCTTTGCTATAGAATTTACTTGGCACTTTGTCCTATTATAACTCATTTCATAACGAGTTTTATTGCTTTGAAGATCAGTTGTCATGAGCATTCAAAGAAACTTGACATACTTTTTTTTTTTTTACCTTATTGTACTTTGATTCGTCTTCTCAATGTGTTTAAACAAAATTAATAAGCAGTTATTATAATTATATGATTTCATCGGAAGAATAGACAAAAGATTGATTCTTTCTGAAACCCATCACTACTCACATGTTATCTTACTAGAAAATAGAAGTTGTCATGATGATAATTGTTTATATATAGAACAAGCATAGGGCATGGAACGGCTTTCTCTCTCATAATAAAAATGTATAAATGGCAATGCAATTCACATGAAAGGAGTAAATTAACAAAGATGACGAAAATGAATAAAGAAAATTAGTTTCACCATCTTCTTGACCAGTGTGGAGAGACAAAACACGGTTGGATATAGGTACTTGAATCAACTAGGATGGTCTCACTCTGTTGAAGGAGCTAACCAGTTGGATGGTTCCTTCCTACTCGGAATTCGAGGTTGGTCCCGCGTATATATGTCTCCCTCCTTCCTGATCTCCTCTCTCAAATAATTGCACAAAAGTAGTTTGACAGCAAAATCCTCATCACATGGCAGCAAATGTGAGGTCACTTTTCTTGATTTATGAGTCGGTGCTGCGTATGCTTACTTGGTATCAGAGTATAACCTAGTACACGACCTTATTTTGAATATTCCAGCCATCTCACGGCTTTCTTCAGGGCAGAACTTGAGGTACTTACTAGCAGTTGGATTAGGCTTTGAATTAACTTACTTTTTCACGTCCTCGTAGAGCTTGGTAATTACTACAGTCCCCTAATAAATAAGTACGTGGTTATAATAAAGATTTGATGTAAAGGTATCCATAATGCAATAGAATTACCCGATGAATTAACTGTTTTATGATCAAATTGCATTCATATATTTAGGTCAACTTTTGGATGAAAATTAAGTGTAACGTATTATGTTCAAGACAACCTCTAAAAATATTTTGTTACAATAACTTATTAATTTAAATAAAGCTTTGTTGAACTTCATACTTTTAATTTAATAAATGTCTCAATGTGGAGGAAATTTCATAAAGCAAGACAACAACTAAGAAATATGGATAGGCAAGTGTGTTAATGAAAATAGTTTAAAGAGCGGAATGTAATTTGGAAGTTCATTCTACATATTTTACAATATTTGCATAATACCAAATAAATGCATGAAACTTGTTGTGTCTACAAAATTTTCCCGCTCAACCTCACCGGGAGTTGAGCCTTAAAAATGTTATCCAACAAACTTATTCCAACATGCCCGAAAACGTGTGGTAATGTTACGGTTGAGTGAAAATTGAGAATTCTTGGTCCTGGACAATCCCGAAGCATGGGCAAGATGACGGCTCTTCCAATCTATAAGTTGGATTCCAAGGTCCTTTTTGTGTCCGCATCCCAAGTTGGGCTTTGATTGCTTCACACAAGTCTTGTGTTCAACAGGTTTCATTTGTTGGGCTTCTGTTCATTTATGAGCGAGTAATAACGCTACAAGTTCAGGTCATTGTTCTATTTGTTATGGTTTGGTCCAAATAATGAGGAAGGGCATAATATTTATTTTCAATTTCTTAAAAATTAGACCCAGTAAAAAGATATTTAAAATTTAAAAGTTCAATCATTTTTAATATAGTAATAAATAAAAAATAAAATTAACTTTTTAGTTCGATTCAATTTATTTTAATAAATAATAACCCTTATTGTGAAAAATTAATCAATTAGTTGATTTTTATAAATTAATCAATTTCTAATAAATTTTTAATAAGAATTTAATTAATAAAAACAGTATCTTTTAATTATATTTTAAATTTTAAATTTTTTAGTCTTTAACCTTTTATAATACTGTAATACTAATTGAACTTTTTAACTATTTCAATTTAGATTTTAATATTAATTTTTTTTTTGAAAATTTTCATTGCAAAACATTGAATTTTTAATTTTTACTATTTATTTTAAATATGATATAAAATATAATATAATAATTTTTAATTATTCATAAAAAGTAAAGTTCATTCTCAATTTTTCAAAACCATATCTATCCCGTGTGATCCAAATTTTAAATCATTGGTTATACTTGCATAAGGCGTATTTGGTCCGATTTTTAAATAATTGGTTATACCTGCACAAGGCATCAGAATATGTTTATGACCTATTTCAACGTTGACTGAGTCAACATTTCCGTTTAATTAGTTCATGTGCGTGTGAAATTACGCCGTTAGGGAGCTGAAGTAAATTTAAAAGCCCACCTAACGTCGTTGCTCTCTTTATCCTCTCCCAACATCCGTGTCGTTTTGATTCTCTTCCCCTCCTTCCTGACGACCGAATCTTTGCTTCGCTTATCGCTGCTGAAGTTTGCAGGTTGCCGTCGGTGGTGTTGCCGGAGTCAGCCTCAGACGTTTACGGTTGCCGAGTAATTAAACCGTACCGCCCACTAGCCATTCTTAAGTCAATTTCTACTTTGCTTTGGTCGTTTCGTACTTTAGTTTTTCTTCTTTCAAGCCGTTTTGTTCTTTGTTTCAACGATGAGAGGGGCTTTTCGTTTCAACAATGTAGCTATCAAAAATACAAAAATAATTGCCTTGTGTTTGGGAAACTAGATTTTCGTAGAAATTGATTATGAGTCGTGTGGATTATAGCGGCAATGTTTTATTTTTTCGGCTCAGGATCCATTTATAACTTTGTTGTTAATTTGAGTTAGATCCAAGAATTTACTCATGACTCCCGAAGTGTTAGAGTGGACTAGCGATTGAGTGCGGTCGATGATACCTAAATTATGGATGAATTCGTCACTTCTTGAAAGAAAGATTCCTTTGGTCATAGTACATGCTTTTGGGTTAATAGTTTTCAGGCATTCAGAGTTCACTTATGGTGACCAGATTGTAATTTTCTCCCTTTAAACCTAGGTTTTGATTTCAATTTTGCGACCTGGGTGGTTATGCGTGGTTACACTTCTGTGATACGCACCTGTAAATCACACAACATATTCGGAACCCTAGGCAGTATAACGTGTAGCAATGAATCAGATGACTGTGAAATTGCAAGTGTTTAAATACCAACTTCCTAGTATATTTGAAATAAAGAATCACTTATGTGGAATAAGTGCTAGTGTTATGATTGTTGTAAAGAAGTGAATTAAGTCCACAACTCTCTAGTTAATACTGCTTGCTTCTGGTTTGATTTAATTCATTAATCACTTGTAGGTTAATTGAGCGTGTTGCCCAAATCACTTCTGGTTTGATTTAATTCATTAATCACTTCTGGTTTGTTTTTCCCCAAATCAATGCCAGGTTAATCTTCGCTCAACCTTAATTCAGCTGTCAATTTTTGAGCCTCTCACCTAATCAAATAAATTGCAGCCCAGGTTTTAAACATAAGAACTGATAGTATTTGTGGATATGCCTGCCTAATCTTTGGAAGTTCATGGGAGGACAAAATCTTGTTTATTTCAGGTTTATCAGTCTTGCCAACTTGATGATAGTATTTGCTCATGATGTGTGGATCCATATCATCCATTATTGGTGAATATTTGGCTTCTCATCTGTCCATCTCTTGTAGTCTCTTGATTTCTCTAATGTGTTTGCTTCTATTTTATGTGCAGGGGGTTGAACTTCTTTATACCATTTGTGGAATCCCAATTATGTTGCGCCTGAGGTGTACACTCTGTTAGTGAATGGGAACTTTATAATCAGTTTATCATAACTTGCCACTGTCTTCAAGATTTATAAAAGTACATAGGTTCTGGACTTTGGTTAATATGTTTGCCTAACTTGTCCTATCTGACAAATGGACTTTGGCTAATGTTTCTCTTTGATGGATTCTAGATAAACTGTGCAGAGTATACTTGTCCATTTTGGTTTTCCCCTGGGGGCAAAGGCATTGATAGATAAGATACCTGATTCCAATTCTAAAATGTGATCTGAACATGGAAAGACCTTTTCTTTCTGCAAGCTTTTGGTACTTAATCCTGTTCTCCCTCACTTGGTAATTGTTTGCATACTGTAGGACCAATATGTGGCTGAGCACTCAAAAGTTAGTGCTGAAGGTCCTTTAATAATGAATGCATTCAAGATGATTACCTTGTCACAGGGGTTGAATCTATCAGCATTATTTAACCGGAGATAGGTAAAATTTCTATCAGTTGGTTTTAGTCCCTTTTCTTTTCTTGATTGTTTTCACTACAGTTTAAATGTTTGGTTCATTTCCTTGACAAGATTCAGTTTTATAAGTATGTGCCTTCATGTTGCCTAAAACATTCTTTTTTCTGGTAGGACTATGTGGAGTTTTCACTGCAAATTCCAGTTGTTTCGAAGGAATGAGTTGCTGGTCCATTTTTATGGGGGTGAACCAAACCATTTTAACCGAAGTGCATAACCAAAGATGAATGGATAATAGCTGTGTATGGTGCATAGATTAAGAAGGTGATTATGAATAGATTTTTAAGTTAGAAGATGGAATTTCTTCTTATATAAGAGAAAAACGATAGGTAGTTCCATTGGCATTATGCATTCGTTTTGCACAATTTCCATTGGCAAACAATGCAAATGTTTCTTTGTATGGATATACAAGTGTTATTGCCTGATAGATGAAGATATATAAAGTGTTATGGCCTGACCTTGAAGCCTGAATTCTGAGTCTAAATTTTTATTAACTCAAACTCGATGGAACTTGGATTAAATTTAATTATGAACTTGAACTAATTTGAATTCAACTAAATTGCCACCACCTTAGCCGTGGAGTTGTCTGTGTCTCCTTTTCTATGACAAAGAAGACAAATTCATTGTGAAAAATACAAAACAACCCTTCTTCCAGAAAGAAAGCCTGACACTTCTGTCAATTGCCCTGCTTCCAAGGTCCGTTCACTTTTGTCACAATTCAAAGGTCTACTTGTTTGGTAAGTTTGACTTCTTCCTCGTGACGAGTCATCGAAAATGCAGTGCATGTAACCCTTTAAAACCATCTTGTCAAAGGCAGGTAGTTGTACATCTTTTACTTCTGTCAATGACATCTCTCCATCTTTACGGATCCCTGTTTCCGAATTCAAGTAGACAGATTTGAATTTCAAGTTTGAACTCAATCTAGTTTATATAGATGAACTTAAAAACTAAACTTGTTCTAATTTATCCATATATCAGTTTGTTGAACCAGATTTGAAACTTATATGTAGAATATAATATGAAAATATTTCAGTCAGTCTGGCTCGAGTCGAGCTTCGGGTTGTATTTCCTGTACCGAAAATCTGACCTTATTTTGAACGCAAACCAGTTGAATCAAAATTTGGATCAACCCATGTTTGCAGTAAAGATGATTGCTTTGCTTGAAAGAATCAAAATATAGCAATGGAATATGATTACTGTGGCTGATTGATTTGCACCTTACTCATAGTATCCACAATAGACACGGAAAATTTTTATTTCATTCCAAAGTGTTGGTTGCAGTATACAATTCATATACAAAGGGTAGCCTGGAAAATCATGACTTTGTCATAAAAAAACAACCTTAAGCAAGGTTTGTGATGGCAAAGGTAATGAACCTGTTGTCACCGCCAAAGCCAGGCTAGACCGAGACAACCATGTAAGAACTGCTTAGAGCAACCATACACATCTGGAGAGACCACTCCTAAAAGAGACACTTGTAAAACTGAAAAAAAAAACAACAGACTCCACGAGACTGAAACAAAGAAAGCTTTGGTCGACAGAGACAAAAGCTTAAAACACTGGGTATCAGACATCCAGCATAAATGGAACAAGGACCTAACTAGGTAATAACAGGAGCCACAAGTGAAAACTTGAACTAGGGCTTGGTATCTGTATTCTCACAAAACTTATGGCCATGACATTGGCCTCCTAGCTATGAAGGCTAAAAGGTTTAACAGGCTTTCCATCTTGAAGAGAGCCTGCAAAAAGAGAAAAACTATGGAGAAGTGATCGGCCAAAGTTTCCTGGAAAACAACCAAGCCACTGAGTTACCTAAAAAGTCTGCTGAATGCTGCTACCCATGTCAACTATAACCTAAAAGAACATAAACTGTCTGCAATAAGTAATATCACACTGGAGTTCCTGAAAACTCCCTCATCCAGTTTCATGTGCTTGATTCAACCTACTTAATTCAGTGAGCAAGCGTCTTTCCTTGCCGTAGTTAGAAGAGTATGTCACAACTCCAGAAGCTCTCCACAAGCAACTCAAATATCTTGCCACTGATTGAACTGCAGTTTTGGAGATTCAACCCTACGAGTGTCCTGCCCAGTTTCTTGAGGCATGGATAGCTCTTACTTGATACTTGGGAACAACCTGACAAGGAAAGAACTTGAAGATTTAGCTGCTCTGCATTAGACAGGATAGCGATGCCAAAATCAGTGATTCCGCATTTAGACACATCAAGATCAGAGAGAAACAGGCAATTTTTGGCAATGGCTGCCAAACTAGAATCAGTGATCCTCCTGCAACCATCCAAGTTCAAGCATTCTATGGTCGCACCATGTTGCGTAACCAAGGCTATAACTACTTCATCAGTCAAACCCAAGCAGCCTCCCAGATTCACCTTAACAAGTCCTGCCTCACAACTCTCTAGCAGTGGAAGAAGGCCTGAATCTGTAATTCCACACAGCCCACTGAGGTCAACATTTTGAAGCTGTGGACATAATTTTCCCACCATGGCCAAGGTAGCGTTTCCAAACCCTGGGCAGTTCCTAATGGACAGGGATCGAAGAGAATTGCAAGGAGAGAATGCTGACGTTCCTTGAGCTACATCCCTTATTCCTGTGCACTTAACCAAACTCAAAGTTTTGAACCTTTTTCCGCAACTTGAGATTGCACTAAGAACCCCCAATTGGCTAATCCTGTTGCATTCTTCCAACTGCAGGCTCTCGAGAGATCCCACAGCTTTGGCAAAATTGATCAATCCATTGTCTGAAACAAAGCAACACTTGCGGAGACACATATGTCTCAGGTTCGTGCAACCCTTTGCAATAGCTTCGAGACTCACATCTGTCATTCCTTGACATGAAGAAATTGTCAAAGAAACCAACTTTTGCAAGCCCTGAGCATTTCCCATGACCCAAAAGCCTCTCTCACTTACATGTTGGAGACCATGTAACACAAGATTGGAAACCGACTTGCCATAATGTCCAATTACAACAAGAGAGAAATCTGTGATTTTCAGACCCTGAAGCTTTACCTTTGATAAGACAGAGGAGGTTGAAGATAAGAGGCTTGATAATCCACTATCACCAATAAGAGGGCAATCTTTAATAGAGATGGACTGCAAATTTGGGCAGAATTTGCCAACAGCTTGCAACCCTTCATTACCGATCTTAGGACAAGACTCAATGGTCAAAGAAGTTAAATTTGGACAGTTCTCAGCAATTGAAATCAAGCCCTTGTTGGAAATTGAAGGACAATTGCAAATATCAAGCTTCTCCAACAGATGGCATTCCTTCGCCAGCTCAAGTAAACCTTCATCCCCGACAAGAGGAACATCACATAGCGAGAGGACCCTGAGAGAAGGGCATCCACGTGCTACTGCTGCAAGTCCAAAATTCGTAACTCCGCGAAAGGGGTTGCTTCCCCTTATCAGGAGCTTGCCAAGTCCCCCGCGGCCATTGGTTCCAACAGCAATGGCAGCAAGTCTCAAGTCTGTTGCTTTCTTCCCTTCCAAGGACCTTGTGAGGTGCCCATCACTCTCAATTTCTTCATTTACCTTTTGACCATCATCAAAAGCAGGAACAACCATCTCCTTGATGGTGGCCGTGCTTTTTCCATCATAAGTTTCAGCCCTACGGATACTGCTCAATAGCATAAGCCAGCGCTTGGAGACACCAGCACAGGAACTCCTTTCTTTTCCTCCGGGAATACGTCTGAAGATCTCAAATAGGCATTCATCTGGAAGAACATCGATTGATGGTCGCTTATCCTGCTCAAACTTGGCTGATCCGAAGAGAAACGGGGCACTAATGCGAGCTCGCTTGCAAGGAGGATTATAAAATCGACCAAAGTCCACAGGATTTGTGTAAAACGAACCCCCTGAACAGAATTCATCATCTCCTGAAAATCCCATCAACAACAACTCAAGTAAGCCCAAAGATCTAAATTTCTGCAGATCAAAACTGAACAAAGATACATAAAATTTAGCACATAAATAGGAACCTAGCAAATCTAAAACAATCCATCTTCAGATTCTCGCCCCGCAACCACCATACCCCTACTAAGATCAAAAACTAAGCTTGACCCAGAAGACAACATCCAACACTAAAACAAACCAACCGCAACCCAACCCAGAAAGCAGAAATCTTACCACTGTAGTTAACAAGAGCAGGCATGACTCAATCCCAATAAAGATGACACCTTGACGAAGATTCTCAGAACCAAACAAGCCCACACCACCAACAACAACGAAGAAACAGGTGAAAAGTAAGCAGATGAATCTTGAGTGCATCACCCAGAAGAGAACAGCGATTAAAGGTAAGAACTTGGAAACCCCAACAAAGAAGGGGCAAAAAGAGAGAGAGAGCGAGAAAGAGAGAAGATGAATAGAACCAATTGATCGTGTGCAATGCTATAATGTTCTGAAGAGTAATGTGTATATATATATATATATATTTACATATATACACAAATATGTTGACAAATAGATATATACGATCTGCAGAGATACATTGCCTTTAGCTGCACTTTACATGCAATGTATTGTTCCTAAAAATTGGTCCGTCCACCTTTTTCTGGTCCAACGGTCTCCAGAGTCCTCCTAGCCATCCAGCCAACCGGTTACCGACTAAACCCCACTTTCTCTCTCATCTTTTTTCTTTGGTTTGTTTAGTCTTAAATTGAGTAAAGTTGTCTTAATCCTTATGGTCTACCATTGGAGCAGTTTGCAAGTTGCTCGTAAGTTCCTCCCCCTCAAACTTCCATTTGTAGTCTTTAAAGCAAGTGCTGATTCATGATTGACTTTAGAGTTTTATTTATCTTTTAATTTTGGATTGTCAAACTTTATCAGCTAATTTCCTTTTTTTTCATTTGTTCAATATCATAACTGTATGTATATGCACAGTTAACTTATTAAGACTAAGTAATACGTAAAAAAAGGTCTTTAAAACGAGATAAATTTCGGATAAAGATAAAAACAGAAATACGAGTTGAATTAATTTATAAAATTATTTGATTAGTTAATCATAATTTGGTTGTTTAAACTTTACTATGGTCTAAAACTTTATGAAATTAGATATAATAATGCATATAAAAGCAAAGACAACTAAGGGTTTGATTTGAGTGGTTGCTTTTTCTTTCTCTTTTTTTTTCCCATCCAAAACACAAGTTGAGGACGAATCCAAAACATCCATGGGAGACGTCGGCTGCGAAAACAAAGAATAAAAACAAAGTAAAAACAAATGTCCCAGG
>JANIJF010000008.1:6582894-6592993 GCA_024520955.1 Erythroxylum bequaertii
TCTTTTAATTTTTCTGATTTTTTGTTTGCCAGAAACGAATCGGAAAGTTTGCGAAATTAACCCCCTTTGGTTTTTCATAGAATTTAACAAATATATAAGATATATGTGGAATTAAAAGAAATGAAGAAATGAAAACCTGGAACTTTATTCAATTGAATATTTGCTTAAATTGCATTGATCTCAATTATCATTTGGTACAAAATTATCATCATCGAGAGAAGCCTAATCATCACTATCAATCAAATTCATTGTACCAAATGACATATCAATATTTTTTCATTTAAGATTATCTTCCAAGTCACTTTTATCTATCAAATCTGATTTCTTATAAACCTAATTCACTAGAGATCAATATAATCAAAGCAAATTAGATATATAGAACTACTTATTCTATTAAGAGTCCTAGTAAACCATTAACATTAAATTATTAAGAATAATGATAATAACATACCTTGCTCAAAATTTTAAATTATATCGAACAAAAATCAAATCGTCTAATATTTTGTGTTCCAATCTATTCCTTTTCTTGGAATAAATGAACTCATATGTGCTCTAATTCCTTTTACATCATGTTGCACTCACACATTGACTTAGAATTTGAATTGCAAGCTTTTGCAATTCTAAAACACCACTTCTAAATTGGTCTCACCAAACAATTGTAAGACAATAAAGTAATATTATAAACAAAAATAAAGTAATGATTAACTTTCATCAAGTAACAAAAGTAATATATATATCTAAATTAAGTTTGTCTTTTTAACGAATAACAATAGACATCTCAAAATTACTAGAAATATTCTTATAAGTCTCCATTTGTGAGCTTAAGAGATCTTGCATCATCTCATTAGCAATAATAATTGTAATACTTAATAACATTTGGCAACTTTCTTCATAAAAATAGGTATGAAATAGACACTAGGTTCAAAAATACCCCATTTGCAAACAACAGAAAGTAAAGTTATTTTTTTTATCTCTCATTGGTAACTGTAAGATAAGGTGTGTACAAAGAAGATTTATCTTTTAGATTGGCCTCTCCATGAAATCATAAAAATAACTCATTATTGTGTTTTCATCACTATCAATCAGACTAAGTACCTTCACTAAAGGCTCATGAATTCAAATGACAAATTGAAGTTGTAACAAAAATTCATTACCTTCAAGTATAATTCTACAAACCTCCGATTCAGCATTAGGCTTAGTATTGGACCCGTTTTTGAAGCCCAACATTCAGAATCATGAACTAAAATTACAATTTGACCTCTTCATATAATTTGTAAAATCCTACTAACCTTGACTTAGTAATTAACTTTAAAATTAATCCATCATAACCTTATAATTCATTTAAATCATGCTTAATTAAAAAAAATTGGGGGCTAACACCTAGCATGTTGAGATGTAACTCACTTATTGCTTATAAGCATTTGCTTCAACTTTTTTCTTTATCAGAATAAAAACACGAAAGTGATAAGAAATTAGTTGCAAATTTTTAATAGCATGACAATACAAATTCTTATCATTTGTGAAATTCTTTTTTATTAAATTCAGTACTCATGCATAATTGTAGATAAATTTGATCACCTTTCTTGCTTTTTGTACAATCTTATCAACAATAGGAAACTATCTAATATCAATGCAATGTGCAGCGCAGAGAGTTCAATAAAAAGAATTATGTCTGCTTTGCAATTTTCTTCCAACTGCTTATAAAAAGTATTATAAGCAGAATCATTGTGAGTAAAGAATTGAACAATATTTTCTAGCTTAACTTTATTCACAACTTTATCAAATATCTGAAATAGAGTATGAAGATTCTTAACAAGATCATAAGCATTAAAAAATTTCAAACACATTATTTGTTTTGCAGAATAAACTAAAATAATAATGATAAGTTTTTATCTTTTATTTGTCCTGCCATCGCACATAAATAAACACTCGAAAGTAGCCCAAGTCATTCTTTTGTCATCCAAATAACTTTTCATTTCGTCAACAGAGTTACTCAGAAGTTTACTTCTGTAGTCATCAATTAAAAGAGCTTTGTATTCTGGACCATAAAAGGTAATATCATCAGCCATAGGCTGATAATAATAAGACTGGGCAACATTTAATGATATACATTAGTCATTCCACCATATAGCCATTGCCATGACCACATTATAAATTATTTCTCTAGATTGTAAGGCACTATGGATATAAAGCTGAGCTTTAGGAGTTGTTCATGGTGCCAAAAAATTAGACATCTATCTTCTTATTTTTCTAACATTAGGTGTAATATTCTCTTATCGTCGGGTAAGAAAACTATTACTTTCAACATCCCTACTATCGTCCTAAGCACCAAAAATAGAACATTCACTACCATTTTGTAATTCAGTATTTGTCTTCTATCTCTCTCATATTGGAGCATTGAATCTTCCTGAAATGATTGAATTATCAAGAGTACTTAAAATTCCTTCTATTTACCTATAAAAATAAATGAAAACATATATCAAAATTAACTTAATAACTTTATATCAAAACAAAGTTGTGTAAAAAAAAAAAGAAATAGATCAATAACAGTTTCTCAATAGCTTATATTTCTTTCTAAACCCAAACATCAAATATATACATTGATTGTTGCACTTTCACAACTATAACTCATTTTATGTAATTACAAAATTCAAGCATAAGATGACAACTATAAACTATTTTGTGTGATTATATAATTCAAAATTAGACTCACAATTATAACCTATTTTGTATGATTATATAGTTCAATCATAAACTCATAAGTCACATCTATAACTCAATTTGTGTTTTTACATAATTCAACTGTAAACCCATATTTATAATTCAATTTGTGTAATCACATAATTCATCAATAAAATTACAAATATAACTCATTTTATGCAATTACATAATTTAAACATCAACTCACTACTATAACCTATTTTTGATAATTATGTGATTCAACTATAAATTGATAACTATAACTTATTTTGTATTATTATTTGATCAAACAATCCAATCAAAGACATAAACTCACAACTATAACTCAATTTCTATAATTACCAATCATATAATTCAATCATAAATTAACTAATCCATTTTGATTATTAAAAAATTAAATTTATGATACATAATCTAATTTATAATAAAGACTAACATTTCGTTCAAATTTTAATATATCTCAATCTCAAATTGTAGATTAGAACAACATCAAATTTATAATCCAATTCCAAATTTCAGACAACAATTAAATAACCTCAATTTTGTAATCCAATTCAAACTTTCAATTCCTAATCATCACAGAAAGTTAGATCAAAACCCAACCAATTATAATTTTCAAACAACACTGAACACTCCTTTAATTTTTACGAATGACATAAATTCAAACTTTTATTCCACTGTTTTATAATCACAAATTAACAATTCAAAAGCCATAGATGATAATATACCACAAGCCCTGATAGGTCCCAGTCAAAGCCGAAAATTAATTGAGTGAGTTTTAGCAAGAATTTGCCAAGATTTGCGTAAAAATTTCTGTCCCCTTTTTCATTGATAATTGCAAACTATTTATACACGAAAGTGGAGCTACTTCTACGGTAAAATGAGGATAAAAAATTGAAGGGAAATACATAAAGAAAATGGCAACTGATGCGGAAGTAATGCGGAAGTGGGAAGTTCCTTCTTAGTACCAGTATCTTGACTTGTTCTTCAGTTGAGATATCGGTGATTCCTCCTTGATACTCGGGTGGTAGTCCATCGTGGCTTATCAAGCCCATAACAAAAGCAATCACATTATCAATTTCTCAACTATCAAACACACATGGTTCCACTTTCAGCGAATTTATGCAACCTTGGCTTCAGTTCACAAGTCATAACGCAACAATTTTACAACACAACACAACAGAAGAGGGTGATGTGATGCAACGATGGATGGCAAATGGTAGTGTTGTGAGCGATTGGCGGTGACTGACAGTGTTGTGAGCGATTGGTGGTGTTGTGAGTGATTGGCTATGACGACTGACGACGATGGTGACTGGCAACGATGATGAAGGTGACTAGCAATGATGGCAACTAGCGATGCTTAAGTTGTCACTAACACTAAGACGACTGGAGTTTGGACTGAAGAGACAAGGTCACGAGGGAGAGGAGGAGAGGAGCAGCTGCAACGGGGGAATGGAAACTAGGAAAAACGAATAGGTTTTGTCATTTTTAGTTTTTTTTTTCATTTTAGTCATCAAATTTTTTAAAATTCATGATATTAACCAATATTTCACCAGTATTTTAAATACGAATTCGTACCAGTTAGTAATAGTCAAAAATGTCGGTATAGTTTGGTACTATCGGCTGATATAATATGCTTAAATTTTGTACCATTTTTCGATTGATACAATACCCATCAGTCGATACTGATCGATATGATACGAGATTCACAACTTTGATGTATACAAATGTAAACACACCGTCATTAAGGTCTATCTGTCAAGCTGGAAAAAGTTAATCAGAAAAAAAATAAAGGGTTCCTCACTCATGGCTACCAAATTCCAACGACAAACAAAGTCACCGTGTTCTCTCAAATTTCCAGGAAAATTAATACTAATCCTGAAGAACCTTAGAGCTAATGAAAGGGTAATGCGGGGGTTTATGAAACTGTTCCTGTCTCCATCAAACCAGCAAGAAAGTGATGATGAGCCAAAAAAACTGAAGGCAGGCTGCAACTTTGACCTGAGAGCTGGGAAGAGACGCTATGTCGGCCTTCTGAACGCAAATAATGGCATTTTAATATAGTGAACAGGAGTTGCAGATAATATTTTTTGGTGTGGGGGATATGAATACTTGAAATATTTAAAGTGGTTGACCTGCAATTTGAGAGAAACGAAACTGTCCTATAATTGGCCGCCGGCTGGCTGCTGATCAGGCCGTAAAGGCACATCCCCTTAATAGACTAAATAAAAATAAAAATCGATAAGAGTACTGAAATAGAAAATCAATAATTAGAGATAAGAGGACTTTAAAAAGATTCTCCCTCTTGAGGTCAG
Source organism: Erythroxylum bequaertii (assembly GCA_024520955.1). Lineage (NCBI taxonomy): Eukaryota > Viridiplantae > Streptophyta > Magnoliopsida > Malpighiales > Erythroxylaceae > Erythroxylum > Erythroxylum bequaertii. The sequence continues at coordinate 6,587,910 of JANIJF010000008.1, forward strand.
ATTGCGCAAACTTGCACTAATCTACGTCCACACGGGGATCTTTTTAGCTTATATTATCAATGTTTGCGTTGCTATTCCCTTCAAAACCGATTATTTTTGGGAATATTCATTAGACACTATTACTTAAGTTGCCCTCACACTTGTTTCATTCTCAACGCTAGATATCGTCAAGCAATCCTTAAAAAAGATAAAATGCCATAAGTAGAAGATTTTAATTGATCAACATTGCTATGTGTCGAAGGTGTTTACCAATCAGAGAAAGTTAAACACGGTCACTTACAGGGATTACGTATGATCCTTGTTGAATTAAATTTGAACTCATGATCATATATTCTAATATAGTAGAAAAGAAAACCTTAAAATCCTTTACACATAATTAACAATCCAGAGCAACAACAACTCTTTGCTTAGGGCTAGAGATTAGATAATAAGACCGAAGCACATATACAAGGAAGCCAACCGTTGTGTGGATTGGCTGGCCAACTATACTCAATCTTTTGCTTTTGGTACAATCACCTTTCAACGCTCTCCTTTCGGCTGTATTTAAATTCTATTAGAGGGTATCGCAAGGATCTCTTTTTCTCACTTAATTTAGCAATTTTTGATGTAATTTTCTTATAATTCAAATAAAAAATAATCGGGTTCTTATGTTTGAGAATTAACTCTTCTAAATCGAATACGAAGGTAAAAACTTATGGATCCTATATAAACTAACTAACTTCTAGTCACTAATACAAAAATTATTTCTGACCTTTTTTTTTTCCTTATTTTGCAGATGAAATCTTTCATTTCAGAATCCATTTTCCGTGTCATACACTGGCAAGCGATACTATCAAAGTGATAATCAAGAAAAATTGAAGTCCTATCCATCATTTCTACCTTCTCTTTGGAATGATATTTGGCCAAAGGAAGCCGTATTTGATTGTTTTTGTTAGCGATGGTTTTGTTGATTTTGCAATCTACCATATATGCCAAACTGCAAAATTGTTCGCATGTTAGAAAGGTAAAAGCTACGAAGATAAAAATCGATTTAATACGAAAGTCATGTTAGTATCGAGTTCCCAAATGGACAATGGTACCTGTCCCGAGACGCAACTAGACAAGAATGGCAAGTCACTTACTAGCTAGGTAGTTTTGGTGGGTCCTTGATTGTATCCTTTGGGATATACCACGAGACTTTTCAAATTAAGACCTGATGCGGCGAAATGGATTCCAATTTCTAAGTTTACCGCAAATTCTTTAACATTTCTTCACCAATGGAATCTCATTTGCCCCTACGTTCATCCATAATTTTAGTTGCTTTGGCCCTTACAGATTAAACTACAAATGCATGTCCCAAAATGTCAACCCCTAACTCCATATAAATCTCTTATTAATCCTCACAACATACAACACCACTGCTTTCTACACTATTAGTCATTCTTTGTATCTTTAAATCCTAGCCAATTAGCAAACAAAGAGAGCGAGAAATTAAAGATGCCTGACATTGAGGGGTCTCCAGGAAGCTCCATGCATGGAGTGACTGGCAGAGAACAAACGTTTGCATTCTCAGTTGCGTCACCGATTGTCCCAACAGATACAACCGCAAAATTTGCCCTGCCAGTGGATTCTGAGCACAAGGCCAAAGTGTTCAAGATCTTCTCTTTGGCTAATCCACACATGAGAACCTTTCACCTTTCATGGATTTCTTTCTTCACCTGCTTTGTGTCCACCTTTGCAGCTGCCCCACTTGTTCCAATTATCCGTGAGAACCTCAACTTGACCAAAGCAGACATAGGCAATGCTGGGGTTGCTTCTGTCTCAGGAAGCATATTCTCTAGGCTCACTATGGGTGTTGTTTGTGACCTACTGGGTCCGAGGTACGGTTGCGTGTTTCTAATCATGCTATCAGCTCCTCCTGTCTTTTGTATGTCCTTCGTGTCCAATGCTGGAGGATACATAGCCGTTCGTTTCATGATTGGATTTTCACTGGCAACGTTTGTGTCATGTCAATATTGGATGAGCACAATGTTCAACAGCAAAATCATTGGACTTGTCAACGGAACCGCCGCTGGCTGGGGCAACATGGGCGGTGGTGCAACTCAGCTTATAATGCCTTTGGTCTATGACGTGATTAGGAAAGTTGGTGCCACTCCATTCACTGCTTGGAGGATAGCATTCTTTGTTCCAGGGTGTCTACATGTGATTATGGGGATCTTGGTCCTGACTTTAGGCCAAGATTTGCCTGATGGTAATCTTAGTACCTTACAGAAGAAGGGTGAAGTTAGGCAAGACAAATTCTCCAAGGTCAGATTATCTCTTTTGGAACTCATGCACTGTTGTTGTCTTTGAATTATTGCACTACCTCACTGGAAGGTATCATTAAACTCTTATTTGATCTTTCATTCAGGTGCTATGGTATGCTGTCACAAACTACAGGACCTGGATCTTTGTACTCCTCTATGGCTATTCCATGGGAGTTGAATTGTCTACTGATAATGTTGTTGCCGAGTATTTCTATGATAGGTATATAAAAGTTCAGTTCTCATTTTCAGTTTTATCTCACACAAAAAGTTACACTCGAGAGTAACTGATAATCTATGAGGGCATCCAACAGGTTCGATCTAAAGCTTCACACGGCTGGTATAATTGCTGCTACCTTTGGAATGGCCAACATAATTGCGCGCCCCCTCGGTGGATATGCATCGGATTTCGCAGCCAGATACTTTGGCATGAGAGGAAGGCTATGGGTTCTCTGGATTCTGCAAACTCTTGGAGGTGGGTTCTGCATCTGGCTTGGTCGTGCCAGTTCACTCCCAATTGCTGTATTGTCCATGATTCTCTTCTCCGTTGGGGCGCAAGCTGCATGTGGAGCAACTTTTGGGATAATACCATTCATTTCGCGAAGATCTCTGGGTGTCATTTCAGGCCTAACTGGTGCTGGTGGAAACTTTGGTTCTGGTTTAACACAATTAATCTTCTTTACAAGCTCAAAGTACTCAACTGCAACGGGTCTGTCCCTCATGGGTCTCATGATTGTTTGTTGTACACTTCCAGTGACACTGGTTTACTTCCCACAATGGGGAGGCATGTTCTTTCCACCATCTAAAGACTCGGTTAAATCGACGGAGGAATTTTACTATGCATCCGAGTGGAATGAGGAGGAGAGGCAAAAGGGGTTGCACAGCAATAGCATAAAGTTCGCGGAGAACAGCCGCTCAGAGCGTGGCAAGCGTGTCGCCTCCGCAACAACACCGACAAACGCCACACCCAACCATGTCTAGTTAGTCTTGAAATATATAGCATAGCATAGAACAAGATAATGAATATCACAATCCAAGTTGATCACTGGACCCAAATAATTAAGCATGCAGAAGAACGATCGCATATTATTAAGTCCTTACATTAGAGTGTTTATTACAATACACTACCTATTCCTGCTGGCCATTCATTATTCATATGGTTTACACAATTTTCCTTAAATGTTCAAAAGTATTCTTCTTAACTGTTCGAATGCATTCAAAGTCTCCTCCATGATCATCGTCACTAATTGATCTGATTTTTCTTGAATCACTTAAATTTTCAACTTCACGATACTATCGGGGCAGTGATAACTTCAACAGATATAACCCAACTTTTCTTGTGCCCAAAATTAATTCTTGCAATTCCTTAAGTGGCTAATTCCTCAATGAAGATAATATTATCTCATGTCATTTTTAGTTTCCCACTTGACTTCTTTTCTCTAATGATTTTCTCTTTTCATTTGATTTCCTTTAATTCACACCGACTTATTCAAATGCCAATTCATTCGTACTTGTTCCTCCACACATTTTAATTTATTTGAATACTTCACTTTGTGTGTTGGTATCACATTCCTCAGATTCAATTTATATCTCTCGAACATATTTACTTCGAATATAATGCGGACCTATATTCTCTTCACATTCATAATAGTGTCACCTCTAATTTAAAATCCACTTATGTAGTTGGATACTTTACATCAACCAATATGGATACACTCTCAATAGCATATTCTACTTTTTATGCATGAGTCTCCACTTGGGATATGACTCCATTATTCACTTTTGATTTACTACATAATTATTTCTGATTTGTTTCTTCATTGATCACTCTTAAGCTAAATCGTCTGATCAATTTAACTCAATTTAAGGAAATTCTTCTTTGAAAGATGATTCCTTGCTACAGTCATCGATACTATTCATGAAATCCTTATCAATCAACTATTTCCCATAGTTACTTATCAGTCATTCTTAGTACCTTAAGAAGATCAACTTCAATCTTTCATCATATCTCAATACGATTAATTTATGCCATTGAGGCACTAAACAATTTCATTTACTCTAAGACCTTGGCATATATCACCAAAATCATTACATCTTATCTAGAGATATATTTATGTCGATTTACCAATTAGCAGCTTATACTAAGGATACTTTAATCCCATTCAATTCTAGATAACTCTTATCCATTTGTGCCAGTCCTCGATCGTGGGGATTATGCTATAATCGTGTCCTTCTTCTTTTTCCTCAATTCATCATATATGATAACATCATTAACAATCTCAATTCCTTCCTAATCGATCACTACAAGTACTCTTATGCTAACTCATCTTGAACTTTGAACTATAGGAGCTATGATTAGCACTTATTCAATAAGTCACTGATTGCTTCCTACTTCATTTCCATACATATTATTCACATAAGCTTAATAGTTTCACTTGTCATGGTGATCCCACTATTAGATGTGCACTCACAATGGCAATCAACTTAAACTTAACAACTTTTTCATATATCACTATCATGATCTCAGCTTCCAATTGTCATTTATTTCATCTCACACATAAATATATTCAATCAATTTACACTTGTAGGGGCATAACCCATATGAAGCTTAAATCTCTACTCCACAGGTATATTCTCATACTGAATCATAAACTCTTATATCGATAATCACACAACCATTCTAAGTCCAAGCTCAACCTTTCAAGGTCATATCAACTTGGCTTATACACTTTAATCTCATCATTTCTACTTATATCCTTACTTTTCCTCAAACAAACCATGATAGTGCATTCACATTTACAT
>JANIJF010000008.1:6694944-6709090 GCA_024520955.1 Erythroxylum bequaertii
AAGAGACCAAAATCTACAACTTCATCGACGTGGGCACAACCTAATCCCCCAATAATATGCCAATACTTTTTGTAAAAAATCGGTTGGAAGCTGTCCAGCCCTAGAGATTTGAAACTACCCATAGATTGGATTGCCTTCCCCACCTCATTACTGGACACCAGGCTATTTAAAATTTCTCTCATACTGTCTTCGATAGCCCCATGATTAAGGGTCAACTTGCTAACCCCATGGCCCTTTATCACTCCAAAAAGATCTGTAAAATAGTTCTGAACCTCGGTTTTAATCAGATCGGGGTTCTCGCACCAAACGTCACTACCCCTGAGTTTTAACCGGTCAATTTTATTTTTCCTATGACGGATAACGGTAGTGGCATGAAAATATTTAGTATTACGGTCTCCAAAGGTCACCTTCTTCTCCCTACTCTTTTGGAACCATAATAACTCCTCTTGTTTCAAAGTCTAATTATAATCGTTAGTTAAACTGAACTCTAGATCTCGCAAGCCTTCAGAGTCACTATATAAGCGACTATGTTGGACTCCTTGTATCCGTGCAAGCAAATGACGCTTCCGTCTGAAAATATTCCCAAAAACATTCTTGTTAAAAACTAGGGCTGCTTTCTCCACATTTTTTTAATGCTGAACAAGGATGCACTGAAGAATCCCAATTAGAAAGAACCACATTTTCAAACCTATTATCTTCAGTCCAAGCCAACTCAAAGCGAAATGGTTTATTGTGAATCCTTCCACTCAAACCCTCGGTCCTCAAAAGAATAGGAGCGTGGTCCGAATACACCCAAGGAAGGTGAGAGATCAACGCTTCCGGATACAAGAGCCTCCAACTAAGATTAGCAACTCCTCGATCTAGTCTTTGAGCATTTAAGTTAGCCGTGTTTCGAACCCAAGTAAATTTTGGTCCAACAAACCCCAAATCAAGTAATTCACAAGATTGCAACTGATCTAGGAATTTTTTGACTCTATATGGATGATATGTCCCTCCTACTTTTTCCGAGACCGATGCAACCTCAATTATGTCTCCAATAACTAACCAGGGGTCCCCACTAGTATATATGTCTGTAACCAAATGTTGCCAGAGCTCTTCTCGTTTGGTAGCCACCGGCTTACATAAACAGCAGAAGGCCTCCAACTCACACCATCGCTAAGTCTAACAAAACCAGAAACTGCCTGAGAAGTAACTGTAACGTTAGTAAAATCATATTTGTGTCTTTTCCACATCACCCAAATACCACTAGAACGACCAACCACATTATGAAAAACATGACCATCAAACCCGATTCGGTTCCAGAAAGAAACTGACTGCTGGAATTGGATCTTTGGTTTGACAATGATCATTAAATCCACTCTATGGACTGAAGCAAATTCACTAATGTGTCTACGGGTAATACTATTACCTGCCCCACGAATATTCCAAGCCATAATATTTAACTGAATCATTAAATAAGGATGTTTAAAAAAAACCCGGGAAAGAAAGCTCTAGCAATCACACTGATGTGAAATCCTCTTTGTATCCTCTACCATATCTTCATCGTCAACAAATTGGTGGTTTAAAGCAGTTCCATTATCACCTCCCTTCGCTGAAAGCTCAATATTTGGGGTCAAGGAGGATGATACGTCTCAGCCATAAGAATACCGTCATTAGGATCCTTGATAGTGGAAATAGGAGGCATAACAGTCTCATGTGTCCTTATTTTGTCCGGGCCAACCTCCTCAAATTGAGTTTCAGCCACCACAATGGTATCCGTAAGATTGTTTTAACCGGCTACAGGGACATTCACTTTCTCTATGTAAGCCAACAAAGAATCTGTCTGTTTCTCATGCTATGTCCCCTTGCTTGAGTTACCTGTAAAAGCCTTCTTAATATATCATTTTTCATATTAACGTAATTAGAAATCCTTAGACTACCTTGTCCCTGCACAAAGGATTGCACTCCTTGTGGCTGAAAAATTTCATGCTCTTCGTCAATATGAAGGTCCGCAAACCTATTGGTAGTAGGGGCTGGATTTTTGGTCATGTTCTTATCATGCCTACGGTTAAAAGTTCTAGTCTTCCGCTTCACTACCATCCAATCACGGTGTCCATTGTGACTATCCGTAAAATTCTTTCCCATTTGCCAATCCTGGGTATCTTCCTCCACAATTGGTTTTAGGATCACTCGAGCATGCGCTTAAAAGATGTCCATATAATCCACAACCAAAGCAAATTTTGTGAAGTCCCTCGTATTCAATACGATATAGTTCACCATCTACCACAATCCTTGGAACAAAAGGCAAGGTTAAATCTATTTCCACATAGATTCTAGCAAACTTTCCCCTGTTAGCTTTGAAGGTGTTACCATCCAGTTTAATAGGTCTACCAATCACCCCTGCAAAAGTGGTTAAAACTTTAACATCATAAAACTCCATTGGTAATTCTGGGATACGAATCCACACTCTTGCTTTTTCGATCGTAGCCTGCAAGTGTTTAAAACCCAAACTCCAATTCTGCATTATTAGATAGTGGTCTTGCACCATCCATAGACCCTTAGATAAGGCATCATTCTTATCCTCTAGGTTGGAGAATTTCACCGTGAAAAAGCCATTCACTAGATCCACAACTTCCATACTACCTTTCAGTTTCCACAATTGAAACAATTTTGTCTTCATAAAATAGAAACCTAGGGATTTATCCAAAACTTTGATCAACACAGTATTCTTCCATACGGTTCCCAATCGACCCTTTAGCTCTGGTCCCAGTGACAAGTTTGGAAAGCATCTATTATCATTCTCGTATGCCACCGACATCGTCTTATCAGTAAAACAATCCTCCACATCTTCAATCGACAAATCTTCCGCCCTTTGCTGCTTTTCCGTCACATTACCACCTAAAGAGGGGAATCGAGACACTGTCGGCCAGGTCCTTCCCTCCCACGATGATCCTCTGTCTCCTGGATCTGGCGATCGGAGGCGCTTGCCCGTCGCCTTTGGGTTATCGTCACGGTCTGGTAGAGTTTTGTCTTGTGTCATGCTCTATTTCACACGATCTTTGTTTATTATTGATTGTATTGAACATACTGATTTTTGGATCGAAGAAAAAGAACCATCGCCTGATCTTGATTATAATGAACTTGACAAGATGATTTATGAAGAAAATGCAGTTGTCACAATAAATGAATTAAGAACATCTACTGATGGTCAGTTCATATCTTATTTCGATTATATTTAAGTTAAAAGTATATTGTATTATAAGTTTACAATTGAGAAAAATTTCATACATTACTAATTTGTAATTTATTTTAATGCAATAAAAGAAGTTGACGCAAATATTTTAGATGAAAGCGTAGTTTATGAATCTTTAAATAGCGTTGACGAATTTGGAGCTTTTGACGATGATGAGACACAACCTTCTTCAAAAATACAATTTTAATTATTATTATTATTTTAAGTTTTATATTAGATTCATATTTATTTACTATTAGTTCATTATATAATAATAGATATTGCTATATTTTTTGTTTTAATAAATATTTTATTTTTACTTATTCTTATAAGTTTTACTTCTTATTTATTATATATCAATTTTGTAGCGGCTCATTATCGGTTAAACCTTTAAATCTTAAACCTTTCTTCCGGCCTGTTTGGTCTAGTTTTAAAAATATTGATAAAAACAATACAATTATATTTAAAATTAATATTAATAACTTAGTAAGAGTTACTATTTTCATGGCCGCCTATTCAATCCCAGCTTGTTTGTATCGCCTCTCTCTCCTCAGCCTTACTTCCTCTACTAAGCTTATCTCTTTACCTTCTCCATCCTTTCATCCCAAGGCTAAGGTTTTATATAATTAATATTTCTCAATTATTCTAGCGTCACTTTTCTAAGTGTTTACCTTATTTATCGTTTGTTTACTGAAAAGTTTTTCCTTTTGTTTTGTTTTCAGAGTTCGAAACGATTAAGGTTGTTTTCGATGGCATCGGAGTCCAAGGAATCTCCGGCTAACAATCCCGGTCTCCACACCTCCATCGATGATGCCACTAAGGGCTATTTCATGCAACAAACGGTAAGCTTCTTGTCTATTTGCACATACTTATCAACTGTTATATATTTGTGCTTGTTGGTACTTATCGAGTTCACTTTTATTTTTCATTTTTTGAACGATCCAGATGTTTCGGATTAAGGATCCCAAAGTCAGTTTGGATTTCTATTCTCGTGTATTGGGAATGTCGTAAGTTCCTCTTTCATTGCTTCGATTTATTATTTTTTCAAAAAAATCATATTTGCAATTTTTAGAATGATGAGGGTTGATATGTGGTTTTATTTAGGAAAGTGGCTATTCAGAATTGTGGGTTTATTTAGACTGATGAGTTTTTATATTTGTGGTTGGTTAGCATAGGCAGCTACTTCTTATTAAGTGAGAGATTCATTTCAATTGTTTGTATATCCTATGTGTAGAGTTAACAACCAGTAATGTTTGTCTCAATATCTATATTAGTAACCTTGCTGCCTTAGGGGTTGCTCAGTGTATTAGAAATTTTTGTAAGCACTTTTTCCATTTGTACAAACTGTTTTGTTTTTCTCATTGCCTTTCGATCTGGAAGTATGATAGGTTTGTCCTGTATCCATGTCCACTAATGCCATTTTCATGGTGAATTCAATTTAGTATTACCTCTCAATTGCCTCCAATCCTGAGCTTGTTTGTTCATTTCTCTCCTGTTGCTGCGGAACTGTCTTTTTATATGGCTTAATTTTTGCAGAATTTGCTACTAGAACTTCTAAGTGCGTGTGCATTCTTGATCTTAGTTCTTTACAAGCTTATACTTCCTCTGATGGATGTAATTTATCTAAGATCATATTTTCACACGTATTCTATCAATTCGTGAAGCTGTTATATATTGCAGATTTAATAATTGGGTGCACAATGCTGCATACCTTTTTGGCTTTGTGAACCTAGTTTATTTGGATAGTATCTATTGAGTATTTTCCCCTTCTCCATTTCACAATTTATTATCCTATTTTCCAAGCTCTTTATTAGGGGGCATACTCTTGACTTGTACACTTTTTAGTTGTGCAAATATAGGGCGTGTGTATTCTTTTCCAATTTCTGCAATCAGTTTATCAATTGAGTTAATACCGCACAAGTTGTCTTTAATAAGCCAGGGTAAAACTAGAAAATTTGGTTCAGCTCAAATTGATATTTTACTATTTCGATATTACAGGTTGCTTAAGAGGTTGGATTTTCCGGAGATGAAGTTTAGCTTGTACTTCATGGGCTATGAGGTAACTTTTTTTACAGCTTACAAACCGAAATATGGTATCACTATCTTATTTACCTGCAGGGCTTCAAAAAATTCAACCCTATAATTTCCTTTTTAATTTTGTTGCTGCACTTGCAAATAATAATTTTTTACTTGTTGCAAAAATATTCATTGTAGACATAACTGTTTGCTGTAGGACACATCATCAGCCTCAAGTGACCCAGTTGAGAGAACAACGTGGACCTTTGGTCAGAAGGCTACAATTGAACTGACACAGTAAGGGTGATAGACACGTATCTTTTTATTTTGATTTTCACCTTGCAACACCTTTTTGTACTTTTTCTGACAGCTATACATATTCACTGGATTGTTGTCAGCAATTGGGGAACAGAAAGTGATCCTGACTTCAAAGGATATCACAATGGAAATTCAGAACCACGTGGCTTTGGTATGTAAACCTGGTAGCTTGTACTTTGCCAATATTTAGATAATGTGATACTGCATCCCAATATATTTTGTTGGGTTTCAGATCATTGGAATTATTTCTTTTGGTGTCTACTATTCTAGTCCTATTCTTAGGACTTGTTCAACATAAGCATGTAGTTTAGATTGCTTCCAAGGCTTGATTTATCATATATATGAGATTGCAATTTAGGGTACTGGATATATATGTCAACTGTGATGCAATTGAGGAGTAAGCATCAGTCGGCTACCCTGTTTTTCAAGTGTGATTATTCGATTTGTATTACTTCAGATTAGTTTCTATGTAGGCGCATGAATCTTCTTATGTTAATTGAAATGAAAGGTTAGGTTTGGAACCACAATTTCTTTGCAAACAGTACGAGTCCAAGAAGTATGAAAATCTATCTTAGTGATCTTGTGTTGGTTAGCGGCTTGTGACTGCTTCTAGTGTGCATATTTATAACTAGACTTGAGTTCCATCTTGATAGATATATTTTACTAAGGAAAGAGAACAGACAGTTGAGTAGAGGCGTGAGCTGTAGATGGGGCAGCATTGAGGAAATACTTTTATTTACTATAGATGTACGAGGACTTTGTCTATGGATCATATTCCCTATAGTTCAATATAGTTTAAACTCTTTGTAATTGATATTTTGGTTTTAGGGCATATCGGAATAACAGTGGATGACACACACAAGGCCTGTGAAAGATTTGAACGTCTTGGTGTGGAGTTTGTCAAAAGACCTGATGATGGTAAGAATTAACATGTTGAAAGCTATCACTTTTAAATAATAGAATTATATTGTCACTAATATGATGCCTAAAAATCTCAAGTTTTATGAACACGTGGGCAGAAAAGGAAATCTCTAAAGTCAGACAAATGTGCATGTCTGTTAATGCACGGCAAATGCATGTGTTTGCTGTAGGAAATGATGAAAATTATGAGAAATGCAAATGATTCTCCAACTGAAATGCCATTTACTAATTGGGAACAAAAGTGTGGTTTTGTTACAATGCCTCAAGTATGTTTAGGATCAAGAAAGGATATAAGTTAGAAATTGGAGTTGGGATTCTGAGGACTGTAGTGGTTGATTGTTGTCCAGGGCTTCTACTGGTGTTATCGCAGTTATCTTAGATGTTAGTTTGGTTTCTCACTTTTGTAGCTATTTATAGAAGAACTGCATCATTTCTGAAATTAATTTTTACTACCACAACTGCTTTTATGTTCATATATTGGAAAATTTTGAAAGGTTCTAGAGCCTGACGGGATTTGGTAGTCCTTGCATTGATTTTCCTCTATTGAAAATTAAACTTAGACAAATGCTGTAAGTCTGTAACCGTAGAGTGATATGCTGCTTATACAGTTTCATGATTGCTTGGTGGGAGCAAATGCAAATTCATCTCCCCTTACCAAATATCAGATCTGTATAGCAAACAAAACCTCATTGTAAAGTTGGCTTGTGGGTGATAGTCGGGGTTCTCCTGGATATCTGTTTACATAGACACAGACAAACACCAACACATTTTGGTTCATAGTTTGAGATGATCTTATCAAATGGTTTTATTTCTTTAATGAATAGGAAAAAATGACAATGGAGGATCCCCTTGAACTGTAGTAGATTTACTTGTATTAACTTTTTGAGTCTGTTTGCAGGGAAAATGAAAGGAATAGCTTTTATTAAGGATCCTGATGGTTATTGGATTGAAATCTTTGATTTGAAGACTATTGGACGGATAGCTATTGTTCCTACTTGAGATGGATGAGGTAGTGACTATTCTATTCTTTTTTTCTTAGTTATGTCTTCTTACTACTCTAGGTTCCTATAGAAAGAGCATCCATGGGATCTTGCTTTCCAAGAGTGCATTTTCTGCTGCTGTATGTAGATATGTAAACACTTTCTTTGCTTGATGGAGATTTCGTTGATCGTAAAATGCTTTGAAGCTTCCTGTTAAATAAAGATTGGCATATTTTCTGCTTACGAGGGCTTGATCTTGGCTTTATTAAATAAAAATAGAGCAGGCACAAGATTGTGCTGCCTTATATCATAAGCTTTATTTTCAACTTCCGCACTCTGTATTACAGAATTTGTCAAGAGTATATTGTTATTTTGATGCCATTCCACCTCATAAATTGCTAGTTTATCGCATCTACTTTTTCTTGATAAAAAGGCATTTTATTGAATAAAACACCCTGATGACTACTAGTTTTACCTGGTCACTAATTGTCTTAGTAGAAATTACAAATGATGATGGGAAACCTTGTCAGTGTTTTATATTTTAATATCCTTTACAATGACGGATGTCCATTATCATCCACTGTCGCATTTAGCTCTGAAATGTTAGTTTTCAGCTGCACCATATGCGTTCACACGCTTTTTCCTTTTTTCATCTTAACCCTGATATGATATCTGTAAACATCTAAAGTGCCATGAACTGATTGCATCTTTGTGAATGCAGGCAAATTCTGGATTCCTCCGAATACAACTTAGGAAAGACTTGTTCGTGGCAGAACTTTCTTTGACGTTCTGTTTCTTTTCAAATCAAGCGGTGTGTTGTTAATGCCTAAAACATAGTTGTATTAAGTATGCATCAATAAGAAAAAAGAGATGACACTTCCATCAGCTGCTGTTGCGATGGAAATCAGTGATCAATTGCAAGACTTGTGTGGCTACCTAATCTCTCCTCTGTTTCGCAGTTGTATTAACGCCTTAACAGAAGCAGTTTCAAATCTACCCATGTGTTATATTTATTTATCGCAGTTGAAATTTTGACTTTAACTTTTAGTATATAAATAAATAAGGTATACTTTTACTAAGTTATTACTGTCACAATTATTGTGAATTGTGATAAACTGACCTATCCTTCCTTAGTTTGGTTATATATAGATATTTTAGTGTCACGTGAATTATATTATATTCCAAATGATACCTTTTCAACTAATTTTGGTCACATGAATTCAATTTTATTCCATTACCCCTTATTTACACATCACTCAAATTTGTTTGCAATTCTAACATTATGTCAATTTTGTTATAATCAACGCACCAGCAGTTCTGATCCTATTGATTTAGCCGTAGCGGATTCTCTTCAAGAACAAACTTAAATTGTTCTTAAGCTGGGCTCGAAGACTGACAGGCCATCCTCGACCTCGAGGGAGGGGAAAACCCTTGAAAATAAGATTGATAACATCAATGTTGACTCGTGGGGTGTAAAATTTGGGAGCTTTAGTTGCTGGGTTATACATGTGGGGGTAGTCTGCGAAATTCAAAAGCCCTACCACTTATATTGGAGTTCTCAAATTCCTTGAACCAATCATGAATAAATGATTGTCTGGACCAACACTAATAAAAAAGTTGAACAAAGTAAGAAAAGATAAGGGCAGCTCAGTTCCAAAGTCTGTAATCAAGGGTCTTGGACAAGAAGGCATATCTGATTTCTTGAAGATTATCTGATATTTTCACGTTCTTCAGTTTCTTCAAATTCAGATTCCTAGAATTTTTTAACCAGACGCGCAACGAGATCGAACAGGTGCAGAAATTTCAGAAAATACGTCAATAGTAAGTGGATCATGCATCATTAAAGGTATATGAAACACGAAATAGCAAGAAAGCATGATTTGATGGGACAAGAAAACCCAACTTGACATTTTAAATCCCTACCATTGCCATCACTTTTAACTTCTTTTTTTTTTTATGAAAACCAAAATGTATCCCTCTAACTGGAATAAGTAAATTTTTTTTGCTGTTGTTAAATATGGTCCATGTTAACTTGTTGCAAATGTGTCTTTGCAAATTTTATATCCCTAAGAGTGGTTTAGGGTTTGCTAATAACATTATTCTTCATAATAAGAGTTTTGTTCCTTACAAAAACAAAAAGAAACAATCTTCTTATTATTATTCGATGAATAATTGTAAGAATAACTCCAAAGGACCCAATAAAATATGGGTACCTAAAAAAGGACATAATATCTACTGCAGATCTCCTTCCTTGGAAAAAGAAAACAGCACCAATGGTATTTGGACAGTGGATGCTCGCAACATATGACGGGAAGAAGGTCTATGTTCCTAGATCTTCAAAATAAGAAGGGAGGATCGGTAACTTTTTGAGACAACCAGTAGGGCAAAATAATTGGAATTGGTAAAATCGATAAAGATTCTTTTGCGTCTATTGATAATGTTCTGCTAGTTAATGGTTTAAAACATAATCTGATTAGTGTCACTCAATTATGTGACTCTGGTTTTGAAGTATCCTTCAATCAAAATTCTTGTCTAGTCAAAAACAAGGATGGTTTCATATTCTTCTCTGCCAAAAGACAAAACAATCTTTATAAGATTGATTTAGAAGATTTGCAAAGTCAAAATATTTCTTGTTTTATATCAACAGATGAAGAAAAACTGATTTGGCATAAAAAGCTAGGTCATGTTAGTTTTAAACATATTTCTAAGTTGATTAAACATGATTTGGTAAGAGGTTTACCAAAAATAAGTTTTAACAAGGATTTCTTTTGTGAAAGTTTTTTTTTAGAAATTAAAAAATTCTCATTAACGAATGGTATGTTACAACAAGTGCATAGCTAGAGAACCACTTGCTCCCATAACACAGATATACCAAACGACGACGTGCTCCCATTAGACAGATATACTAAACGAACGACACTTTACATAACTAACGACAACCAAAGGAGTAAAACGGTCTCCTTCTTTACGGAAGACCTCCCGACATTGCCCGATTAGGGTTGGCTATGGTTAAGCGACGAGGGTAAGGAAACTCTGTCGATGAAGGGCCTCTCTCTTTTTAACTTGCGACAGCAAAACATTGACAGGTACGGGTCCTTAGATCATCGATTAAGTTTAGAATGTTTCCAGAATATAACTCCTTTTCTCCAAATTTTAGCGGGGAGACAGATCTCATTGAGGCCCCCTTCTGGTAACTCTCTCCTCAGAGAGCTAATAAGCTAGCTTCTAATCAGATCCTATGTCACGTGGGAAGGAGGCGAGCTGGGTTATCTTCGTTGGAGGATGTAACAGATCACTACAGATGATAAAAGATCCAGATAATTCTTCCTTGTATGTTGTATAGATCCTTAGCACTGAGATCTGGGTTCTGCGAGTAGAGAGGTGTGAGATTTGGCTTACGTTGAGTATTATAAGTATAGGTATTCATGTAGGCTATAATCTCCATATACTGGTCAGTCCAACACTGCAGTATCGGTTGAATTGATGGATTATCAATTGTTCCCCGATGCTTGTAGTAGTGAGTTCAATGATAGAATTTAGAGAGTTAGTCTGGTCTCTAAATCTTCTACCATTCCTTTCATTCTAAATAACCTGAGCACATGTGGTAGACGATAATAACAGGATTACCTTCTCATGTTTAGTCATCTGCAAGTGAGGGATATCTAATAGTATATCTTTAATACTTCCATTGGAGTAATCAGGAAAGCTTAGATTAGAGATCTTTGCCCAAACTTCCTTTGAGAACATACAAGCAAAGAATAAATGATCTCTAGATTCATCCTCCTGCTTGCAAAGAGTACAGGTCTTAGATTCATTCTTTTATGAAAGTTGTCATAAAGGAAAATAGGTTAAAACATCTTTTTCTTCTAAAAATATGGTAACTTCATTTAGACCTTTAGAGTTGTTACATATAGATTTATTTGGTCCAACTAGGACATTGAGTCTTGGCAGAAAGAAGTATGGTCTCGTAATTGTTGATGACTTCACTAGATTTTGTTGGATATTATTTTTGTCACATAAGGATGAATCTTTTAAATGTTTTAAAGTTCTTTCCAAAAAGTTACAAAATGAAAAAGGAATTTCTATTGCTGGAATTAGAAGTGATCATGGCAGTGAATTTGAAAATGAAAAATCCAGACTATTTTGTGAAGAGAATGGAATTTTCCATAATTTCTCTGTGCCTAGAACTCCACAACAGAATGGAGTTATAGAAAGAAAGAACATGACGATTCAGGAAATGACAAGAACCATGCTTTGTGAAATGAATCTTCCTAAGTATTTCTGGGCAGAAGTTGTAAATACAGCTTGTTATATTCAAAATAGAATACCTATGAGACCTTGGTTAAATAAAACTCCATATGAGTTATGGAAACGAAGGAAGCCTAATATGTCTTACTTCCATCCATTTGGTTACAAGTGTACTATATTGAATACAAAAGAAATATTGGATAAATTTGACTCTAAGATCAATTCAGGAATTTTTCTAGGATACTCATTATCTTCAAAAGCTTATAGGGTTTATAATCTTGCTTCTAAATCTGTTGAAGAATCTATTCATGTCAAATTTGATGTTAGTTCTCAACCAAATAGAAGAAATGATATTGATAATGAAACCCTGTCAGTACCCTTGGTTGATAATGAAGATGTGTCACCATCAGATACTCCTCTAAATAAAGTAGAAGATATTCCTGAAAATCTTAGTTTGAAAAAGGACTGGAGATATAAATCTTCTCATCCAGAAAATCTGAATATAGGAGAAACTTCAGAAGGTGTGAGAATTAGGTATAAATTCAGAAGAGAAGCAAATGTAGCTTTTATTTCTAAAATAGAGCCTAAGAAAATTGATGAAGCTCTTTAGGATGAAACTTAGATTTTAGCCATGCAGGAGGAGCTGACCCAATTGACAAGAATAAAGTTTGGTCTTTAGTTCCCAGACCCTCAAAAAATTCTATCATAGGAACCATATGTGTTTTTAAAATTAAACTAGACGAGTCAGGTAGAGTAAGTCGTAATAAAGCTAGATTAGTAGATCGAGAAAATAATCAACAAGAAGGAATAGACTGTAATGAAACTTATGCTCCTGTAGCTAGATTAGAAGCTATTAGGATTTTGCTTGCATATGCTGTTTGTTATGATATAAAACTATTTCAAATGGATTTGAAAAGTGCCTTTTTGAATGGTTTTATAGATAAAGAGGTTTATGTAAAGCAACCTCCTGGTTTTGAAGATTCTAAGAAACCAGATTATGTCTATAGACTTCATAAAGCTTTGTATGGTTTGAAACAAGCTCCTCAAGCTTGGTATAATCATCTAAGTTCTTTTTTGATTAAAAATGATTTTAGTAGAGGACATGTAGATAAGACTTTATTTAGAAAATGTGTTAAGAATGATTTCATCATAGTACAAATATATGTTGATGATATTATCTTTGGTGCAAAGTCTAAAAAATTATGTTCCAGTTTTGAGACTCTGATGAAAATTGAATTTGAAATGAGCATGATGAGTGAATTAAAATTCTTTCCTGGGTTACAAGTTAAACAAACCGAAGAAAATATTTTTATTCATCAACAGAAATATATCAAAGAACTGTTGGTTAAATATGGAATGGAAAAAATGAAACCTATGTCAACTCCTATGCATCCTTATTGGATATTTATGATCATAGATATTTGGATAATCTTGATAATAAATTAAGGAACATTTTAGTTAAGGGCTTATAAAAGAATTGAATCTTGTGTTTCTTTAGACAATGCCTCTTGACATTTTTCATATTCTTATTGTTCTAGAAATTTGAGTCATAGAGAGACTAGCAATAGAAAATGGATGGTTTACTCTAAATATATAAGATAAAGTATATGGTTTTTGTTGTAAGTTGTTCAAATCTAATAGCATACAAAGTGCATTAGCAAATGATGGATTTAGAGATTGGAAGTATCTTAGTGAGAGACCCAAAAAACATAGAATAACATTGAACATATGACTAATATGAGAACTTGGAATGAATTAAGATTAAGATTGAGCAAAATAAAAAAAATTGATAAAGATTAACAACAAGAAAGTGTAAAGGAGAAAGAACATTGGAGACAAGTTTTGATAAGAATAGTTTCTGTTTTGAAATATCTTGCTAAATATAATTTGGCTTTTCTAGGATCCAATAAGAAACTTTACTAAGATAGTAATGGTAATTTTTTAGGATTGATTGAGATGATCGCTGAATTTGATGTAATAATGCAATATTATGTTAGACGCATTCAAAATCATAAATTTATCATCATTATCTTGGTTATAAAATTCAAAATGTGTTGATTTCTCTGTTTGCCCACGGTGTTAGAAGTTCTATCATAGGGGATTATTAAAGATGCAAAATACTTTTCTATTATTCTTGATTGTAATCCAAATTTAAGCCATCAAGAACAAATGATTTTGTTAGTACAATGTGTGAATATGTCAAATACAAAAATAAAAATAGAGGAGTACTTTTTAGGATCCTTGAAGGTAGATGACATACATAAATTGGGACTTTTCAATGAATTATTGAATGTATTTATGTTGGGCACTGTGTTCGGAGCCCAACTCTTCAGAAAACCAAAACCATCATCGATTCGTTTTCTTGCTCTGATATCACTCATGTTGGATCCTGCTTGGCCTCGGAATCCAACTCTTGCTCTAAAATCAAAGTAAACATACATACATAACTGAA